>NSDO01000388.1:0-73019 GCA_002286825.1 Lagenidium giganteum
GGTGGCCACGGTGGCGTGTACACGACTGATGCTGAGTACAACTTCAAGTCGTACAAGGACGGCTTGCTCCTTGAGGCGGCGTCGTCGCTGATGTCAGTGGGTAGCGAACACATGACGTTGCTGGCGATGTTGGGCGGTAGCGCATTGGTGGCTCTGGTGGCGTTGGTGGTGGTGAAGCGCCGCCGCGGTGTGGTTGCCAAGACCGAGGTGGTGGAAGATGCGTACTACCCATTGCTGCACTAGCCGAAGGGCCTTGAAGCCTTTACATGCCGGTAACGTGACCCATTACATACTTTTCGTAGTGCAAGCAGCAAGATAATTGGATCTTTGGGGGTCGTTCATGTGCTATGTGTGTGAACTCGTTGCGTACATATCCACGTTTTCGCAGGCTGTGGCAGGCAAGGTTTGTGTTCGTCGATTCGGTCGCTGCGAGCTCCCGTGCAGATATATGACATACCGTTGGGAAAGCATCATCGCAACGTCGAGAACTTTACTGACCACAGCCAGTAGAAACGAATTGACGAAAATGGTTCACAGCAACAGCACTTTGCCGTCGACCGCTGAGCTGTTTCAAGAACTAGCTGGTTGTGCCGATGCGAGCACCGTACCGTTGTTGATCGCCACGGTCACATGTGGCCAAAACGTCAACGACGACCACAGAAAATGAGTTGCTGCGTAACCAGTATGCGATTCTCAGCAGTCCATTGAGCGCACGTGGGGTCAAACTGTGCGTTTCCACGTTTCGAGCGAGTGCTCGTTATACGGTGTGCACAAGACATGAATTTTTGTGCTATTTTTCCCTTCGATGATTGAGCTATCCAGAAAGCAACAGTCTCACCAACAAATGCAGCAGCTGCCAACCATGGGCACAAACACATACGTACAAATCAGCCTAGTGCAGCAATGGGTAGTACGCATCTTCCACCACCTCGGTCTTGGCAACCACACCGCGGCGGCGCTTCACCACCACCAACGCCACCAGAGCCACCAATGCGCTACCGCCCARCATCGCCAGCAACGTCATGTGTTCGCTACCCACTGACATCAGCGACGACGCCGCCTCAAGGAGCAAGCCGTCCTTGTACGACTTGAAGTTGTACTCAGCATCAGTCGTGTACACGCCACCGTGGCCACCGTTGCCACCCTCAGGCTCGCAGCGCTTAATATCATCCGCTGCGTTCGGCAGACCAATGATAGGAATACACGACGTCGTCTTCTTGCACGACTGGCAACATTCCTTGGCACCGGTATCCAGGGTCGCTGACGTGGTTGCGGCATCCCAACGCACGACATTGCCACCGCAAGCCTCAAATGGACCGGCCTTGCCAACGCTTCCAGCACACTCATCGTAGCGGCACTCGCCATCCGGAATATCGATCCACGGTTGGTCGCAGTCAACGATTGAGAACAACCGTTCGCACGGTGTCGGTGGTGGACTAGTGCCATCGTAGCGCTTGTACGTGAACGCGCACGACACCTTGAAGCGCGTCTTCTCTTGCGTCTTTGGCTTGTTGATCAGCTCGATAGCGAAACGCTTGACGATTTCAGGCGAGTCCTTCGTCACATCGACGATCTGCACGGCACCGCCGCGATCACCCGGCGTCGGGTTCAAGTCGAAGTACGACAGCGAGCACTGCACCTTCGCAATCTGCATCTGCAACTTGTCGCCCGCGTACTCCAGACCCACGTTCGGGTGGTAGTCGAACGTCAACTCGGCAAAATCACTCTGTGGGTACGCGCAGATGTCCATCTGCACCTTGGCGGGCGACACCGACGTCTGGTAGAACATGTCGGCATAGTGGTCGCACACKTGCACCAAGTCGTGTGGATGCAGGATCACATAGAAGAAGAAGCGGCGCACCACACCACAGTTCGACCAAGCTTCCAGCTCGATCTTGGTCTCCGCCGTGCTGAACACGTGCACCTCGTTCTTCGACAGCAGCTTCCAGCCAGGAACGCCCTTGACGCGGTAGCGCCAGTACACGTACTTGTTGACGTCGTTGCCCTTGAAGTCGAAGTTGGCTGCCACGCTCGTCTCGATCATCGCCGAAATGCTCGACGAAAACGTGCAGATGCCGTCCGACGCGCCAAAGCTCGTGCACTGCAGCGCACGGTGAATCTGCGTGTGCGGCTGGTAGCCCTTCTCCGTCAATGCAGCGATCACCTTGGCCGACTCGTCCGCGTAATCCTTCTTGATGCGCGCTGCCGCCGTCGCCAACGTGTTGCCGTCCATCGTCAAGCACTGATTGAGCTCACAGTGCTCCGAGTCCAGACCTTCGCAGTACTCAAAGCTGTAGTCCTTGCCGCACGTGTAGTCCACCCACCATTCCTTCAGCTTCGTCGAGTAGCTGCAGCAGCGCGTGCATTGCGGGATGCCCAGGTCGTCCTTGTCGATGACCTTGCCCGTGGCATCCACCAGCGGGTTCGCGGTCGCCTTCGCGTTCCCCAAGAACGCCGCACGCGCAACGTCCGTCTTGAAGCACTGCTTGCCTTCCGAGAACGTCTTGTCCGTGTACGACGTCTCGAAGAAGTCCTGCTTGCTGTACGACTGGTCATCGCATCGCAGACTGCCGCACGCATCGTTCGTCGCCTTCTCACCGTAGTCATAGAACGACTGCACCAGACCGTCCGCCTTCACCAAGTTGTCGCCCGTCATCTGGGCCACAGCCGCTGGGAAGCCCTCGCACATCTCCGACTTCTCACACCAGCTCGCCGGACACGTCGTGCTGTGGCGCGGACGATACTTGTCCACGATCGCCAAGCAGCCCTCGCACTCGTCATGGTTACTGTAGTCGTACGCTGCCAGCTTCAACTCGTACTTGCCGTACGCAGTGAAGCTCAGACTGTCGATCTTGCTCACGCGGTTCGTCTGGTAGTCCTTCCACGCGTAGTTCTTGATCGTCTTCGGACCGTCCGCCTTGCTCTTCACGTCCACAAGGTTTTTCGTATCACCGAGCTTCGCCGTGCCAGTTAACCAGCTGTCGCTGAACTCACTGGCCGTCGTCACGTCCGACTTGGCGTCCTTCAACACCGCCTCCAGCTTCTTCCACCACACGATCTTGTCGAAGTTCTGGTACTGCGTCAACGTCACGTGTGGGCCTTGCGTCACATCGGAAGTACCATCGGCCGAGTTGATGCGGCCGTCCGCCACGTAGTTGTCCGACGGGAACGGCACGTCGATGCCCCACTTCGTGGCCACGCTGTCGAACGCGCACGTCTTGAGCTCGGTGGTCACTTCGTGCTTGTAGCCGTACTCGCGCTTGGCCCACTCGCAGTCGCAGTAGTCCTGCTTGTATTGCTGGCAGAACCATTTGCCCGACGCGTCCTTCTTCTGCGCGTACCCGGCAGGGCACGAGCAGTAGCACTGACGCGCACCAGTGTTGTCCAAGTACGACACAGGCACACCACCCGGCAAGTTGGCGCAGTAGAAGCACCGCGTCACCGTGAACGGGTTGTACATGAACAGATCCACCATCTCCTGCAGGAACAAGCAGTTCTCGAACGCGCCGGCGCAGTTGTTGCCCTTGTCACAGATCTGGAAGTTGAACGCCTTGGTGATCTGGTTGATGCGCTCGTACTGCTGCACCGTCTTGTACGACACGTCGTCCGTCACGAAGCCGATCACACCGATCAGCGGTGCCGACTTCTGCTCCGTGGTCGGTGGCAAGTCTGGCAACCCGGCCAACACGCGGCCGTACTTGGAGAACGCCGCCATGCGGCTCACGTCCGCCTCCGTCACTTCCTCGGCCATCAACCGGGCGCCGCCTTGCTCCCACGTGTTGTCAAAGTGCTTGGTGAACTCGGTGTCATGCAGACCAGCAGCATTGCGCTCGTCGCGCGCCTGGCACGTGCCTGCCACCACACGCGTCTCGAACGTGATCGCGCTCGTCGTGCCGTCCTTAAAGTACAACAGATGGTCGTTGTCCTCGATCTTGGCGATCCAGTCGTCGATCATGGCCAGCGACGAATCGTTTACGCACTTGGAGATAGCTAGCACCACCTTGACCTGGGCATTCGGCTGGGACTTTTCATTCTTCACCGAGCACGCGACGCGGTCGACGCCCGTCGACGCCATCAGCTCCTTCGAGTCGACGCTCATGATATCGGCCAGGAACTTCACGCCTTCGTTGGCGTACGACCGCGCCAGCTCGTGGTTGAACTCGACCACCTTGCCGTGCGCCATGCCAGCCATGGCCACGGCCGACAGCAGCAGCTTGCGCAACATCTTGGATCTCGTTCACCGGTCGGTCCGGGTCGCTGGGTGACTGCAGTGTGGCACACGAAGAGGCGAGCACAGTCTTGGTTTCCTAGCGCCTACCTGGAGCGAAGGAAATACGCGACTGAGATAGCGTGGGGGTAAACGGGGTCGCCGCAGCAGCTCGCTCACCCCAAGGCCGTGAGGGGTTGCATGGGCCACCAAAGGGTGGATGGCAGGGGCGCATACTCGAAGCAGGCGTGGCCGTCCCCTCATACACCAGCCGACACCCCCACGAGCGGCCGTCGTCGCCTGCTGCCACGGCCCACCACCGCCGGACCAGCCGGTGACCCGGAGGAGCCGCGTCCTTCGACGCTGGAAGAGCGCAGGGGGGCGTGGCCACTCGGCACAGGCACGGCAAGCGTGCCGGATGGGGAATCTTTGCTGCCGTCAAGAGTCACAGCTGCAGCCGTTGGTCCCAGGGCTGCAATGATCAATCGTCGAGCATGCTGGCGGCGGCGGTTGCGAAGTTTGGTCATGATTCGTGTCACTAACACCAACGGTTAATAAGAAGTCGAAAGACACGAAAGTTTGTCCGCTGTTGCAGGGCGTAGCATGAACCTGACACTCGTGGGAGACTTGGTGCGGATAATGCGAGGAGTGGCGTGCGGATCAATCGTCTGAAGAAATATATCAACGCCCTCAGATCTGAGGACCTACTGGAGTGGAATTTCATAAAATACCGGTATCGATGGGGAGCAGTTTCATTTTTTCTCATTTTATACGATATAGACTATAAACTATGAAGAATTACGAATAGCACGTTGCTCGGGGTACGGTACCGGTATTGATAGTAGTGTGGTATTACCGCAGCTTGCACGATTTGCAGGAGTTGCAAGAAAGTACAAGGTCCAGCTGTGGGTGCATTTACTGTTTAACATCTATTAAGTGCGATTTTCAAAAGTGCGCAGGGCTCACAGCGCCCAAAAATTGAGGAAGGCATTGGATTTTGCGGAAAGGGTTGGAGGTATTCTGCATGGATTTGCCGTTGTTTGGTGCCAACCATAACTTGTGGTCAGGAATTACGGGTCCACTGTGGGCGGTCTTCATCTTCCTTCCTGTTTCAAGGGAAATATTCGTAGCGTAAACGAGCTTCATGCATTTTTATTGAGAAGAACGATGTTGCAATAGCAGCCGACCCAAACAGCAAGCGCGTTGCTGCATTGTGCTTGACGGCGCCCCAATGCAAGCACATGATCCAGGTTTTATTGGTGGGTCGACGTTGCCTCTGATTGGGTACATGTCGATAAGGGGTAGGTCTAGAGCAGGAGAACCCCTACTCTCCCTGCCAGACTGTGCTCGCGAGAAAGAACATCGCTGAGAACGCTCGGGCATCCTGGGTCGCCCTGGTCCTCCCGCACAGCGAACCCGCTCGAGCTCACGGCCGCGTTGCCACTGAGGAACCGCGCCATTGTCCCGCTCCGTCTCGCTCGCTTCCCAGGGCTTTATTGCAGCGCCCCGCCGCGCACGCCGCTCGCCTGCCTTCCCAGCCGTGTCTTCCTGCCTTCGCACTTGCGTCCTCGAGCGTGAGTGACTGGCCTCTCGTCGCAACCTGAGCGTGAAAAACAGCTGGTCACCTGCCATCCGTTTGTGTGTGGCAGTCGCGCGTGGTCGCCGTCTTTCCGCCTTCACCTGTGCGAACTCGTAGGCCCCGTCAGTGCTCTCTGGTCGCCGCAGCCGCCGTCTCGGACCGCCTTCCTTCCTTCCTCCCTGGGCGCCCTTAACTGCGTGTCTGGCCGGTTGAGCGACGAGTAGACCCTCGCAAGCGCCATCCCCCTCCTTCCGTGCCACTAGTGCTACCCTCCTGCACAGCTACCCCCGCCAGCTATGACTTCCTCGGGTGACCGACGATGGAGCCTCGCGCGTGCGACCGAGTTCTTCAGTGGCGATGGCAAGCCCGACATGTATGTACCCCCTTTCCGAAACACCCGAACTGGCGGGTGGAGACTCACTTGCGTGTTATATGGGGATGACCTGTATGTAGGTTGGACATCCGAGGAATGACTGCGGTCACCAAAGGAGCCACGGGCAAGCGCGATAAGTTCCGCAAGAGCGTGTCGCGCTGCGGCGTCCCCATCTATGGCCCGAAGCACTCGGGCAGCAGTGGTAGGAAGCAGGCCACCTGGCTAGATTGGGACTGGAGTACGAGCTGACTGACTGATGGATGCATGCGTGTGTGGAATACAGAGGTGATGGCTGCTGGTAGCAAGGAGAAGATCTTCATTGAGGACCCACGTGCACCGTGCCTCACGATTGACTACACGAACGAGTGCTATCGCTTGATGCCGTCATCCGAGAAGTTTTCGGCCCACACTGGTGTTTGCCAGATCCTCGGCACCAAGTGCATTCGTGGCGGCAAGCATCGCATTCGCGTACGTGTGTGATGGATGGGTGTGAGGTTATATGGACGAGATGCTAACTGTGGTCCTTACAGGTTGGAGATATCATTCGTTTTGGCTCGGTTGGTCTGCTGGTCACGGAAATTGACACAGCTGGAATGGGTCCAAACGATTCTTCGCTGACAACATCGGAGATCAACAGTCTCATTCAGCGCGTGGTGTGCCACGACGATGGAATCACAGACGTGGACAGCGGTCTGGACACAGATGACGAGATTGGCGATGCCTCTGGCAATGACGAGTCGAAGCCACGCGCGTCGATGCAGCGCCAGTCGACCAGCGCGATCTGCTACGTGTGCTACGACGAGTCGGAGGATGACAACCCTCTGATCTCGCCATGCAAGTGCTCGGGTGATACCAAGTACATTCACTTGAATTGTTTGAAGCGATGGAACACAAATGGCGAGAAAAATGAGATTTGCACCGTCATGGACGAGAGCAATGCACGCACGTGCTCCATCTGCAAGTCTCCGTACCCGTCGAAGACGCGTTTGCCATCGGGCGTGGTCATTTCGCTGCTGCCAGATCGATTGCAGCCCCCAAGCATTATGTTCCAAGTGGTGACGAAGCACTCGTCGTCGACGCTGAACTTGTCAACTCGCTATCAGCTCAGCTACAAAATGCTGCTGGAGAACGACATCCATCGCCCTCTTATGGTGGGCCGATCGTCGCAGTGCGATCTCGTGTTGAAGTACCGAACGGTCTCCACCATCCATGCCGAAATCCACTACTCCAAGGTAAGCCGATTCATTAGCTTACGTTGGGGTCTTTTGGAATGGAATTAATGTTCATGCTTGCTTGATATCAGGGAGAGTTCTTTTTGAAGGACGCTGGAAGCTCGAACGGCACCTTGCGCTACATCTATCGCCCTCTTACGTTGCACAACAACCAGTCCCTTCACGTCAAGGTATGCTCACATACATACTCGCTGCTGTAGCCTCGAGTGATGCTAACTCTAGCTTTCTCCGCGTAGTTTGGAAGAACTGTGTTGTCCATCAAGCCGACCAAGAAGATTCGTTTGCCTCACTTTTTCGGCGGAGGCGGATCTGGCAGCCATGTGAACAGCAGCAATGGCCGAGCAGACGACATTGCTGAAGATGACGACGACTTCATCCAGCCAGCCCCTTCTAGTAGATCTCGCACCCACCACCACAGCTCGAACCCGTCGCTCAACACGCGAATGCAGAACTTGGAAGTGTAGTGTGTGGTACATCAGGTCAGCGCCACTTGTTCGTCGGGCAGATGGTTGCTGGTGTCGTTGGAATGCGAAGACCCACTCGAGCCGATTGTTCCTGCGCTTTATACCGCAAAGTGGTGTACACTTTTCAAACTTCTGCAGAGACTTGCAGTGCGCATTGCGGTGGTGGCAGTGGATGCCCGGCGGCGTAGAGGTGTGTTTTTATTTGTATTAAAAAGAGAAAAAGCGATCGAGAGCAAGTCAAAACTCAGCACCGTTGCAACTGAAATCCGAGCATCGCGAGCCGTGACGGAGCGGATTGCGTGAAAACTTCCAAACAACTTTTCACATTAATTCCTACTTAACACAACTCTCCTGCGCGTTCCTCAATCGTCCGAGATGTTGGATTCCATGACACTGCGCGCCATCGTTTGAAGCATCGCCTGCTGAAAACGGGCAGCAATCTTCGGGTAGTCGAGCTGCATCTTCTTGTACTTCGCCTTGCTCAAGAAAAAGACGAAGCTATCCGACTTGGCTTCAGCAGTGAAATGGTGACGCTTGTTCAACGTCATCTCAGCCGCACCAATGATACCGCCCTGGCACACGCGAAGAATGCGTTTGCGGCCACGGAAGCCAGGTCCCATGCCTTCATGCAACTTGGAAGGCAAATAGACGTCAATCTTACCAAAGCCAACGAAATACACACCGGCGACGACGGACCCAGCACGATAAACGCATTCGCCGGCTTTCTTGAGTATCGGCTCGATGTACAGCTCACCGATCTCCTTGGTCAGAATCGTCTCTTCGTCCTCCTTGTTGTGGTGCTTTGGAAGCAGTTCGTGCAACAATTGCATGCGGCAGCCACCGTCACCACCGCGCGGCACCGTCTCGCTCAGCGGGAAGATGCCTGCGGATACCAGAAGCTCGTCTTCGCACCATTCCAGTGCATTATCGACTGTCTCAAACACCAGAGTGCCACAGCCCGACCCGTCTTCATTCTCGATGACCTCGTGCACACGAAGGAGTCGCTCCACATCAGCTGGGACGTGCGCAAACACCAGAACGATACCATGCTGAGCAAGCAACTGCTTGGTGGCGTTGAAACAGCTTCGAACGGCTGTGGCGTCCACCCCACGCACATTTTCAAAGTCGAGGATGAAGAACCTGGTGCGCATTGCGCGCATGCTGAGCCGACTGTACTCGTTGGAAACAAGAGCTGTGAAGCCTCCATCGCCAGCGTACAGCGTGGTCAGTTCGTCGAAGTCGTTGTCGTCCTCATCCGATACAGCCCCAAGCGAGTTGTTGTTAGCTCGTCGAAGCAGCGCGGATTCTTCAGTTGAATTACGCATCGACAGCGGTGGCTGGGAGTTGTGTATCGCTGCGTGGGCAGCAGCTGCCGTCGCCTCGGACACACTCACCAAAACATGCTTGCGCACCTCGTCCATCATTGTGACGCTGCTACCGAAGAAAATGAACCCGTTAAGTTCAAGCGTGACGATTGCGAGTCTGGCGTTCTGAAGCATCGCGCGCTCTCGAAGGTCTCGCTCAACACGGCTGCGCCTGACGACACGGCGCACGGACGAAACCATGATGTACGAGTAGATGAAGTTGAAACTGGCTATGATGATGCCGATGACGATGCCCACTTCGAGGTTGAAGATGTTCATGATGATGAAAGTGCTCCAGACGACTGCGTACTCGCGGAAAAGCATCTTATGCCGAGCATGCCACATCCATTCCACCATCAAATCGCAAGCGATCAGAGTCTGGAGTGCTCCGAAGAAAACCTTGGGCACGTAGGCGATAATCGAGACTGGACACAGCACGACGGCGATTTCAAGAACAAAGATCAACACGCCCGTCATCCGGCTGTTCAAGTTGGCTCGCAACGTGAAAATGGTCTGGGAGAAGATGTACGAGCCCGTGAAGCCGCCAACAAGACCTGACACGAGATTGGAGAGGCCAACGGTCTGAAGTTCGTGATTGTGATCGAGAGCGGTACCCAACGACATCTCCACAGCTGCAACATCCAGCGACGACGAGAAGGCGACGACGAAGTACATCGCAATCCACGTCGGAATCTGCGCCGTAAGGAATGAAAAGTTCATCTCACGAAAGTCGAAAAAGCCGTAAATGTCGATGATGGAGTGTTGCTCGGCTGGTAGCGGGCTCACCCATCCTGCCTGACGCGATTCTTCGAGGGAAATGCCGAACACTAACAACGTAGCGTAGAACACGGCCAAGATCATGAGCATGCAACCTGGCAGGACGGCGACGTGGTCGCAGTGCGACAGCACGATGAAAATGACGATACCAGCGATCACGCCGGGCATAACAAGCACGATCGAGCGCATATCCGCGAGCTGGATCCAGTCTGCTGGTTCCTTGATCGTCTTGTCCGACATCATCGACAAACCGGCTTCAAGGCAGTAGAAACCAATGTACGCAAGGTACCCACCGACCACAGGCATGGGCAGATACTGCACGAAACTCGCAATCTTGAGCTTGCCTGTGATGATCAACGCAATGCCCAATAGCGCTGTGGAAGCAGCCAGCGTGAAGAGCGTTGTCGCCAACACTTCCGTCATTGAAACCTGGCCGTTCGAGGCTTCCTGCAATGACTGTACCGTAGAACTGGCCATTGCTGACAAAAAGATTAGGCCAGCATCTTGAACTTGCCCAACAGCGAACGACAGCGAGCTCGTAGCCGTGAAGCACACCTGATGGATCGCCGCTGTACGTAGATCAGTCAGTCACATACCGCAAACGCGTGCCACAGCCAACTCAGCACAACGAACCAGAAGTGAGCACGAGCTTGATGAGCTCGGACATGTACGGGCGGAAGACCGGGTCACGGAAGATGATTTGCGCAAAGCTACACGTGCACACAGCCAGCCAGTTAGTGTCAGCATTCAACTGAACCCAGCACAGACAAGCATTCATTGCATTGGTCGGTATATACCTGATCATGATGGGAATGAGGATCACTGTGTTGAGCACACCGTACATCCCGATCTTGAAGTTGCGTCCACCTGCGCTTTCACGTGCCACTGGCACGGGCGCGCCAATGTCAGGCATCAAGCCATCGCTGACGGTGATCGGCAGCTGCTCGCCCTTGCCCGACGTCGGCGTCGCAGTAGCCTTGTTGCGCAATGCGTGATACGAATGGCGCGGCGTGGGCTTGGCCTTGGGCGTCGTGGTTGGCCGATGCAGCGGTGGCAATGCCGACGCACCGTGCAGACTCCTGCTGACGGAGCCGTAGCTGGCCGTCGTGGCGTCGTACGTGCGCGCCACGCTGGGCGAGTCAATGCCGTGCCATGCGCTTGGCAGCGGAGAGCGGCGATGCACCGGCGTGCGCGCCGTGGCGCCGACGCTGTCCATATCCGGTTGGCTAGCTGGTGGTGGTCAGTCTCGATGGGGTGCAAGTGAGCTGGTTGAGCACTTCTGGCGAGGGTATTGCGACGACTGACAAACCCACGAAGCCAGCCCAGCCCAGCCCAGCCACTCGGGTCGGCCCGCGAGGGAGGGAGGGAGGAGGATGGGATCGGCCCGTCACTTGGGGGTAACCAGCGTGGGGCCGGAACACGGCACGAGACTGGCAATGTCGCAACACCGAACACTTGGCCCGAATAGAGAGCTGTCTGTGGGATCCAGAGATGGAGTTGGCGTGGATGCCGGCATGAACGTCGTGTGCTTGTGTGTGGCGGTCGGTGGGGGAAGGACGCCATGATGCAGGATGCTGGATGCGCAAGAGCAGAGGTGAGCTGATGGAAATGACAGATGGCTTCACACCAGCATGATGACCGCAGTGTGCAATGGCTGTGGAGCAGCGTGATCGGGTGTCGCAAGGCGAGCAGAGACAGCAATGAAGGGTGTGGCAGCTCGCTGACGCAACTGCAAACTCATGAGCAAAACTCTTGTGGAGAGGAAGCTGTCAATGTGGGCGCGCTGGGCCTCGGGAAGACCTTGGTGTCCAGCGAGCTTCAACATCAACATGGGATTGCTAGACTCAGCAGAATCCCCATCAAACGCTAGCGCAGGGGGAGCTGCAATGCGTGCACTCGAGAAGCGAGTTGGCGATGTGTGCGTGTTTAAGACAAAAGGAATTGCAAACTTCTTACGTTGACATGCACACGTTGAAGCTTATCCTCCAACAGAAGGGGAGACTCCAGTGGCTGATCGTGTGTGTCGCCTGCATCGCAGTTGCTCTTACCAGGTAACAGAATACGTTTTGTCGTAGCACTGGGCAACATTCGCCACCGCAAGCAGCGCTCTTTGTTGGATCACGTCGAGTGCTCATCGGATTGTAGCTCATGCGCGAAGAAACAAAAGGTGACTTCAAACTTGCACGGGACAAGCTGATTGACGCGGCATCGATAAATTCCCATCATGATGAGTGAGTGCATTCAAGACCGCGCTCTTCATGATGATGCTGTCCGATTCCTCTGATTCCAATGTGACAATTCAACGAAACAATGTGATTGATGACTGTCGCGGCGCAATGAACAGCGACGTCGGTGATCTTGACAGCAACTCGATCGTTCCCGAGCGTGGGATTGATTTGATCGCGTTCTGCTGCGATCAGCTCGCAATAGTCGGTGATAATGATTGCGCGTGTCCACTTCCACATCGCGTTCCGCTGTGCCGCATTCCACTCCGCGTGCTCAGCGCCCTGCAGGTGAATGCGTGTCCAACGCATAATCTTCTCGTCCGTTATAGCCCCCGCGGGCAACAAGGAATTCCTTCTCTGCGGCACGCGCAACCTCCACGCAATAAGCCTTCGAGCCAAAGGCATGTGCGATGCAAAACCGGAGAGAACTGTCGTTTCGCGTCCTTTCGCGGCTTGGACCGCGCAGTTCCGCCGGGATCGGCGACGCAAGAAGGCAGGTGCGAAGACATGGCATTCGCATATTCTGTTTGGAGGTGCGAGCTAGAAGTGTGCGTGGTATCGGCGCGATGCACATGACCGACTTTCTGGCGAGGCAGTGCTGGGCTACGCTTGTGTGGATTTGGGTGGTTTTTTCATTTGTGGCGGCAGAAAGCGACGGAGATGCTGTGCATCATCATTGCATTCATGATCGCAAGCTCAGGGAGTTTGAACGCTCAGTGGACCGAAGTTCGCTCCGGAATCCGCAATTGCTAGCAGCTGATGACATCACCCCTGCTACTGCTGCTTTTACTCGAGAGCTCAAGTCGATGGCCAGCACCAGCGCGGCCTCCATCCAACCAATTCGAATTGCATTCGACTTGTCCAAGCTCAACAGCGATCCTGGGTATATGTGTATGAGCGAAGGCGATGTGGTCGATGTCGATGGGCAATCGTACACGTGTTCCAAGAGCGACGTGCTGACACCAGAAAAGAAGGACTTTGTTGTGAGTGTGTTGTTGAAGGCCATTCATGATCACTTTGCGTCGATTTTGTCCGTGCAAAGTGTAGTCGGAAACCTCATGGTTGCTGGCATTTCGTGCGGTCGCGATGAGTCTTGGGCATGCTGCAAGAACTCGATGCCGTCGAGCTATCGCAAAGACGGCGTACCAGACGCCGACTATCTTCTCCATGTGACCGCTCGTCCCACTACTGGTTCGACCATTGCGTGGGCACTGCCGTGCAATACAGACCAGTTCGGGCGCCCAATTTCTGGTCACGCAAACTTCGGGCCTGGTCGCATTGATCCATCAACGCCGACTCGCCGTGATGAGCAGATCGGTACAGCTCTTCACGAGATGACCCACGCGCTTGTTTTTTCCGGCAACCTGTTTGAAGATTTTCGCCAGACTTTGAATGGCGCTCCATGGGGCTACGACAACGTCGTCTCCCAGTCTACGCAGCTTGGCATCACTGTGAGCAAGATCATTACACCGAACGTCGTCAAGCAAGTCAAGCAGCATTTCAACTGCCCTAACTGGGTCGGCGCCGGTGCTGAGCTCGAGAATGGCGACCAAGGCAGTGCGTCCTTCAGTTCACACTGGGAGAAACGCATGTTCATGAACGAATACATGACGGCCACGAGCTCGTACGATCCGGTATACTCAGCCATCACCCTGGCGCTTTTTGAAGATAGCGGGTGGTACCAGGTGTCGTACAAGAGTGCTCAATTACTCGCATGGGGGTATCTAGAAGGGTGTGGCATGGCTCAGTCGCGTTGCTCCGAATGGAGCGACCGATACATTTGCAAAGATGATTCGCAAACCGCTTGCACAGCCGACTACACGTCCAAAGGGTATTGCAACGTAGCCGAGTACTCTTCGAGTATCCCGTCGGGGTTCCAGTACTTCCAAGACCCCAAGTTCGGGGGTCGAGACTCGTATGCCGACTACTGCCCGTTCTACCGTGCCTACAGCAACGGCGACTGCCGTGGTATTGGTCCGTTGTCCACGCTCATGGACACGGGGGATTACATGGAGGAAACTGGTCCAACAAGCAAATGCTTCATGGCCAGCCTAAGCAAGAAATACGGCTCCGAAGACATCAGCAGCCGCTGCTACAAGGTCACGGGCTGCACGTCGTCCAACCTTCAACTCCAGATTAATGGGAAGCAGGTGCTCTGTCCGATGGAAGGGGGCGAAATTACAGTCCCAGGGTTGAAGGGAAAGCTCCAGTGTCCAGTGGCCAACAAACTCTGCCAGATGATCCAGGACCAATGCAATGGACAAGGCATCCTACAGCCCTCCGGCACGTGCGTGTGCAATCCTGGCTACGTCGGTGATGATTGCTCCGGCTTGTCTTGTCCGCTTAACAGCGACGGTGTTGAGTGCTCTGGTAGCGATCATGGCTCATGCAACACCAAGAACGGACAATGCCAGTGCACGAGTGCGTACACGGGCCTTACCTGCTCCGAGCTCGTTTGTCCAATGGCGACGGGCAAGAACCACTATGAGTGCTCCGGTCATGGCACTTGTGATGGTGCGTTTGGAACTTGCACATGCGTCAGTGGCTACAGCGGCAAGGCTTGCCAGTGTGTTCCAGGTTGCACTGATACTTCTTGTGGAGACCATGGCAAATGCGACTGTCTCAATGGTGGCTGTGCGTGTGATGCGGGATATTCGGGCGTCGCGTGTGCAACCAACGCAGCGCCAACGGTGGTTGAGTTGTTTGAAGGCAGTGACCCAGTGGTGGATACGGTGGGCAACAAGGAGTATAAGTTTTACAAGATCCTGCTCAACACAAGCTCCTACGATGTGACCTTTGCCATTCGCTTTGACAACGCCAACGGAACTGGTGTTGATGCAGACATCTACGGCTCGTTTGATGACCATTATCCGACGTCTCTAAGTTCGAAGAGTACTTCATTCAGCAGCACGTTCGATCGCAGCGACATCGATGCCATCACGTTGTGCGGCACACTCGGCCGATTCCCACGAGGCCTAAACGACACGTTTCACTACTGCGCTGGGCCGACGTCACCGTACGTGCTACAGACGCCAGGATACTTCTATCTGTCCGTCTTTGGTTATTCGGGAGGCAAGTTCACACTGACTGTGGAAGCTGACAAGTGCCGCAACGTCACTTGTTCGAACCATGGAGGCTGCGGAGTCAACTATCCTGGCGTGTGCACATGTGACCGCTACTGGAGCGGTGATAACTGCGCTGTTCCAAAGTGCGGGCCTGACTGTCTCGACTTGGGCACGTGCACAGGCGGAGTGGATCAACTTCTCGATAGTGCGAGTGCGTTTGCCAGTGGATCATTAGCCGCAGTGACCACTGGCTTGACCAACATAGCTGCCTCAAGCCTCACCGCCAATATGCGACCTTTGCGCAACACCTCCGAATGCTATGGCAACGGTGAGTGTCGCGTTGGCTTGGATGCTAACGGTGTCGAGGTTCCTCGCTGTGAATGCGACGCCGCCTTCTCGTACGCTAACCCGACGCCAGCCCAAGCGCTCTGTCAGGTTCTCGTGCCTTCAGTCACCTACATCCAGCATTTCGACAGTCCATTCACTGCTATGGCCCAGCTACTTACTTTACAGCTCGCACCAAAAGCTTGGGCTCTGTACACTATCATTGTTCCGGACAAGTGGGAAGTGCTAGTGGCGAGCCTCGACATCCTTACGACCGAGTCGGACGCCATGCTGTTTGTGCGTAAGGAAAAACTACCGACAGTGGCGGTCGCTAACGCGACGGGCTCCTTTGTCCAGTTCCTTGACATGGATGGCTGGACGTCGGCGACCAAGATGCGCAAGGTTGTGCTGAGTCGAGCGACGTCGACGCTCAGCTCGGGGCTTTACTACATTGGCGTCTACAACAGTATGTATGCGCGCTCAGCGTTCGGGTACATGCTCACCGTCAATGGCACGGCTAACTGCACGTCCAGCACGGCAGATCAAGGTAACGACTACGGTATTTGCGTCAACCATGGAGTCTGCAACGCGCTGTCGAGCCAGGTATGCTTGTGCCCTGACGGTCTAGCGGGGCGCTTTTGTGGTCTACGAACAACCCGATCATCGCTGGTACGACCGGATACGACTGCCAACTCGACAGCGACATCATACAAGGCATTCGAAACGAGTAACTCAAGTCTACTTCCTGCTGGTGAGTGGGATTACTACTCGTTTGACGTCCAGGACGCAAGCGCTCGCCTGATAAAGGTTGTGCTTCACATCAATAATCCTATTGGGAGCAATGACAGAGAGGTACTGCCACTGCTCTTGGTGCGAGGCCCAAGCGACGATGGATTCCCCACGCTCTTCACCGAGTCGCAAATGGATTTCGAAGCCATGCGCACGCACGCGAGCACGCAAAGTGTGTTGCTACCTGTGGACAAGGCCTGCTCGTTCGCCGATTCGCGCAAGGATTGCTACAAAGTGGCCGTGTACAACCGCAAGTACTCCGGTGCTGCGCTTACGTACAACTTGGAAGTGCAGGTGTTCACAGACCTCGTATTGGGCTTTCCATCTCCGATCTGCGGCTCGTCCGGCGACGACGTCAACTGCAATGGTCGCGGCAAGTGCTTGCTCCTGGCTGCGACGAACTCGACGGCTGCGAGGCCCGTGTGTCAGTGCGCTAACGGCTGGACAGGTCTTCGCTGCAGCTCGCCGAGGGCGTTTGACATCCCACAACTATGGAATGCCATCAACAACATCTCCCTCCTCTCGGCCCCAGACACGTCCAGCTTTTCTTTAAGTCGTGGTGAGCTGCGGCTGTTCCGACTGCCAGATACGCTCCGTACTGGATCTGGCATCCGCCTTCGCATCGATACTGAAGGCACATCTCCAAGCGGCATCAAGCCCAACGTCTACGTGAGCGAGGTCATGCCGCGTTCGCTGTACGACTTCACGCACATCTCGACCTCCACCAATTCGAACAACGAGCAGTTCGTCAATCTGACAAACGGCTCGTTCTCTGGCCACTATTGGGTCGTCGTGTTCTCCGACTTCCCGACTTCTGATGTGGTCGAAGTGACGACCACAAGTGCGCTTGGTGGTCAGCGCCAGCGACGCGCTTTGTCATCGGTCACGCTTGCGCCGGTCACGTTCGAGCTGCACGCCGAGCTCTACGAGCTCGGTGATGACGCTACCATATCGTTGCTCACGGAGGATTCGTTCGTCCATGTCGTGTTCAAGTGGCTGGTGAGGTCGCCCGTGGGCATCGGCGTGTTCGCATTTTCGCTGCTGTTCATCATCGTTGTTGTCGGCTTCTGTCTTTGGCGCGTGTGCATGGCACCCGAGAACCGCGACAAGCTCCTGCAGCGTCACTTCGGGTTCTCACGCAACAGCAAGGCCATGCCACCTGCGTCGACGACGTCTCCTCGTACACGTGCGACCGTCGGTAACGTGCCCACGGGCGCAGCGCACGTGTCAGACATCGTAGCGCATGTGTACGGTACGGATGATGGCTCTGCCATCGAACTCGGCAAGTTGTCGCTGTCACCCCCGAAGCGCCAAGCTGCGTAGAGAGAAAGCGAGAAAGAGAAAAGAGAACGGATGAGCACATTCTTCGTTCCTCTTGCATTCATCACCGTCGCCAGTTAGCGCACTCCTGTCTATGCACATTTGATATTTTTTGACTTTGGTATCTTGTCTTCCCTGGCTTTGGCGCGTGCCTGCGATTCTCGTGCTGCCTCTCCGGTTCTCGCAACGTTCACGTGGCCGTTGGCACGATCTTTGCGTGCACATGAGCTCTGGGCTGTGAAGCGTGCCTGCGATCGACGGTACCGCCGTCCGGCGAAGTCGCCGAGAACAGCGCAGATGCGCTAGTTCTCTTCCAGCAACATCGCACTCGCGCGCCACATTAAGCACACCTCTGCACGCACAGAGACACTCCCTCCTACACTCCAAGGCTGCAGTCCCATCCGCACGCGATGATGCGAGTCGATGAGGTCAGAAGCCCCATCCACCACCTCCATATATGTGCGCGTGTGTGCGTGAGAGCGAGCTACGTACTCCGCTGCTGACCGGAGTGAGAGCAGTGCCGCGTGTGCTGCACAAGCCGTTGCGCTTGATTCACAGATCGACTGGCAGGCTCTGACGCGTCGCTTGTAGCGACCGGCTTTGGTGCAGCGCCTCGCTCGTTGGAGCTAGGGCACCGTGCGTGGGCTCCAACCGTCGCCATCGCGGCCACCTGTTGATCCGATGGTGCTCAACCTGCGGAGTGCGTCGTTCGGGCATCACCTCGGCCACGGCCATGGCTCTGCTGCGCAAAGCCACGGTCCGCTGAAGAAGAGCCCGCGTAGCAACGGCCGAGTCGACAGCGACCACGAGCGCGACGTTGCCGGCAACCCGATAGCCGGCTCATCGGGCGGCACGACGGCGTCAGCGAAGTCCAAGTTCTCGTTCGATCTGTCGTTCTTCAAGAAGAAGAAGAGCGCTCCACACGTGTTCACGGCCAGCGGGCGAAGCAGAAGCAACAGCAACGCTAGCAAGGGCTTCCGTCCACCGCCGATCCTGACGCGTCGCAATGACAGCAGCAAGCCACCCGCGGTGCGCTTCTGTCAGTCGCCTGGCGGTCGTGGCAACGTGCAGCTCGCCATTCCCGTGACCCCGACGAAGAAGCGCATCAACGATAGCGACAGTTTACCGCCGACGCCGTCAACGCCGTCGCCGGAGCGTCCAGCTCGAGATGCGCGCACACGTTCGACCGAGGAATGCCTGCGCTTGACTGTCGTGCTACGAGAAAGCTTCGATCTGCTACGGGCGTCGACTATCGACGAGTTCCTCTCGTGCCGGCCTCGCGACCTCGTGCCCGACATTGAGCACGTGTGTCAGCCGACCAACACGTCGATGACCCGTGCCCGGGCGTACATGTACCACTTGATCCAGTCGCGTGCGTTTGAGATTCGCACGACCAAGTGGGCGCCATACTTCCTGCAGCTCGTACGACAAGCCCGAGCAAGTCGCCGTCTAACGGCGGCACAGGCATTGAGCGTGCGCTGGGTCATCGTGGCGTTCGTGTTGCACGAGGTCGACGCCCGCACTCGCAAGAAGCAGGCGCACGAGCGACAGCTGCACAAGAAGATGACCGAGTATCGTGTCGCTCTGCAATGCATCAGTGGTGTGACCGTGCTTAAGTACGGACGCAAGGGCAAGCCACACTGGACGCAGCTAGCGGTGGACAACGGCCACACGCTGCGTTGGACGTCCAAGCTGCTGTCAGTCTCGGCGACCAGCAAGGGCAAGAAGCAGATTCCGTTGGCGTCCATCGTGGCTATTCGCGACGGCCCGACGACCGATGTGTTGGCTCGTGCACTACACAAGGGCACGCTAGCCCTAGCGGACGCCAAGTGTGCACTGTCACTGGTTACGCCCACGCGCACGTTTGACTTGCGCGCCAAGAATGCAGCCGAACGCGAGTGGCTGCACAGAAGTCTCAGCTTCCTCGTGCAACTCGCGCGTGAGCACGAGAAACAAGTGGCGCAGCAAGTGGAGTTGGCGATCATGAAGCGCATCGAGGCCGCAGTCGTGTGGAAGCATGGGCGCAAGGGCCGACCGCACAAGACCAAGCTGTTTATCAACCGGTTTGGCGAAATCTCGTGGCAAGGCCGCAGCAACGACTCGCTGCAGCTCGATGAGATTACAGCCATCACATCGGGCCACTCTACGCCAGTGTTTGCACGGTCTCTCACAAACGGTCTAGCTTCGCAGGCGACAGCCAATCGGTGCTTCTCATTGGTCACGCCCGCGCGCACGCTCGACATCGAGACCGACAGCGAACAGCTGCGCGACTGGTTCGTGGTCGCGTTCGGCTACTTGCGCGACAAAGTGCAGGAGAAAACCGCGGCGCTGAAGCGCGACAAGGCCGAGAAGCAGCTCAAGCTGCTCCAGGAGCTCTGCGGTGGCATTGGAATCACCGCTTCGCATGGCACGGTGCCGCCACCGAGCCACGGATCGGGTTACCACAACGGCTCGGTGACGCTGCCTTTGTCGTCCAAGGCTACGGCGGCTTGTGCCGCTGCCGCCATCGCCGCGACCATGGCTTCCTAGGTGTCTGTGTTTTTCTCCGCTTTTTCCCACCATTCCCACGTTACACACTAAATGCAACCGACTCTGCTTGACGAACGCAAGGCAAGCAGATGTGTGAAATGTGTTTTATTATTCGGAAGGCGCATAACTCTACTTGGTGCTGCTGTTTATGCCACTCATGGCAGCAAAATGCAAGATGTCGCGCTGCGTCTTCATCCATTCCTCAATCTGCAGGCGCTCCAGTACGCGTGCGTTAGCAATGCGTGCCTCCATGATTTCGCGGAGTGCCAGCTGGTGCGTGTCTTCGAGGACTTCGAGTTGCCCGACGCTGAGCGCGCGCAGTTCAGCACCAGGCACCAAATGCGCAGGTGAGATATCGACGACGGCGGCCTTGTACACTGCAGAGTGCAGTTGTTGCTGCAGGTCATCCAGGGTCACGCGTCTGGTCGTGTCACCTGACGTCGATGAGGAGCTAGATGACAGTCCGAGCGACGCGGCCTGGGCCTGCGCGAAGTGGTTGTGCATCATCTTGGCCTTGTCAAGGCTGAGTTGGCACTTGATACACTTGACGCCGCTTAACCCCGCGCTCATGACGGCCTTGGACAAGCACGAGGCACAGTACAGTTGCGTGCACGGGGCAGCGCTGCACTGCACGTTATCGTTGACCAGTTCACCGCAGATACCACACGCCAAGAGGCCCAACGCTTCGTCCACAGTCTCGTTTGGCAACTGCAGTCGTCTCAGCCACTTCGCTTTAGCATCCAACGCAGCCTGGCTTGCCATCATCCGCTGCTGTTTCCAGAGCAAGCGGCCACTGGCATGACCGGAAATGGATGATGCAAACGATGGGACCGACGAGATGCCCGAACGCCACGGAGACAGCATATTGGCACCACGCGGGCGCTCAAACGCCTGAAATCGCTGGGCGGCGACCGCAGTGGTGGTAGTTGGTGGCTTGGCAGCCATAGCGACCGCCGACGAACTTGCTCCCAAGGCTGCGACATTGCCCATGCTACCAGCACCATTGTATGCGAACTGTCGATCAGCTGGTGACGCACCAAAGGCGCCATTGCCGAGTGGAGCAACAACCTTCGCCGCAGGCGGTGGCACTGTAGCATCCTGAACCAGTGGCCTAATCGATGGGGCAGTCGATCGTGGGAACGGTGTCGATGAATGCTGCGGCATCGGTATTGGTGCCGCCACCGGTGCAGCTGTTGGTGAAGCTGTTGGTGGAGCTGTTGGTGGCGCTGTTGGTGCTGGAGCTGGTGCTAGAGCCTGTGCCTGTGCGTGTGGAGGGGCTGATATTTCTCGGTGCGGCTCTGGGTCAGCGTCTCGCGAGTTGGGGCTCGTGTTCTGTTTGTGGAATGGTGCCACCTCTGCAATCGTAAGTCAAACAATCGCCGTGTCAGCAATCCACCCTTCACAAAACTAGCAATACAACAACGAACGTACTCGGTGAGCGTGGCGAGCGCGCATCAGCGTGCGTAGGCGACGATGGCGCACTTTGGACAATGCGACTAAAGTAGAGCGCCGTGCGTTCGTTCAAAACGCGTGGTGGATCGCGCTCCACAGCAGCCTGGTATTCTGCTACAGGAGCTTTGTTGCTCGGAACGCTGCTATTAGAGACGTCGATGCTGAGCGGAGGAGGCGCTCGATACTTCTTTCCTGCTGTCTTCCAAGCCGAATCAACATCTTTCTGTGCAGACATCACTTCGTCGACTGCAGTCACAGGCACAGGCACCGTATCTGCAGCGCGATGGGAATCCCTTCGCAATGAACTCGGTTTGTCATCTGCTTCATCGTCCGATGAGTCACTGCTCGCATCACTCGCCTCAGCCTTCGTGCTACCATCGGCCACCGCGTTGCTGGCAGACATCGTTGCTAGTGCATGTGATTGCTGCTGTGCATTGCCTGTAGCTTTTGCTTTGCGCTTGGCTTTCTTGCCTTTCTTCGTGGCTTTTTTGGCGGCGCCGCCACCAGCGGCGTGGCTCTTCTCTTCCATCTCGAGCATGCTCATCATGCGAGCAGCTGCTTCCTCTTCCAAGTTCTTCCAAATGCCGCGCAGATGATCCACACACGGTCCACTTTCGGCCACGCCCGTTTGTTCGGCTTCCTCGAGCGGTGTCTGTCCGATAGCATTGCGCAACGTGATGTCGGCGCCGAGCTCCAGCAACGTCTTGACGCACTCGAGATAGCCACAGGACGCCGCCAGGTGCATCGCCGTGCTGCCTTCTCGGTCCTGAAAGTTGACGAGCTTGGCATTCTTCTGAAGCAGCATGCGCAGGATCTTGGCGCGGTCTTGATCGCTGTCGTCGGCTTCCGGGTCTTCGCCGATCATGACGGCGCAGATGAGAGTCGTGGCCCCGAACTGGTTTACGGCGTTCACGTCCGCACCGAACGACAGCAGCACTTCCACAGCTTCGGCACGGCCTTCGATACACGCCCAGATGAGCGGTGTGTCGCCGTTCACGTTCCAGCAGTCGACATGCTGCGCGTCTTGCTTGCAGATGGCTTCCACGATCGCACGGTCACCACTCTGTAGACACAGCAACCACAACACACACAAAGAGACACAGACACAGCAACTCATGAGAATCACCAGCCACCTCAACGTGTCATCGTCGTCGTCCTTCTCCTAACCTTGGCAGCGAAATGCAACGCCGTGGAGCGCAGTTCGTGCGTCCGCATGGACACGTCGGCGCCGCGCTCCAGCAGCGCGTTGACGATGTGCGCGTGGCCCTCAGCGGCAGCGACCATGAGCGCCGTGAAGCCGTCCACGTCCACGTCGTTGGCTTCGACGCGGCCTTCGTCCAGCAGCTCCAGCAGTGGCTGCAGGTCACCTTCGGCGGCGCACTCGTAGAAGCTCGTGGCCCACGTGGTGAGCCCGCTGCCGCCCACCTCCATCTCGAACTCCTCGACTTCGACTTCCTCTTCATCCTGCGATGCGTGGCCGTGCTGGCGCGCATCGCCAGCGCCCGACGACCGACGAGCCAACGGCGGCATTGGCGGCATCCCCTCGCTGTGTCCGCGCTTGGTGTGGCACAGGCAGCCAGCCGTTATGGTTTGAACACGGTCACATGAAAATTATCAATGGGTATAAACGATAAAAATACAAATATGTGATCTATTAATTCATGGCGTGACCAATGTGCGAAATATTATGAAGCGCACCTAGGAAGGTGTTTACATGATGTTGGTGCTGATGCTGTCATCGACCCATCGAATGCAGTGGCCGTCGGCATCGCCCGAAAGCAGCTGACGCTGGTCTGCACCGAGCGTCAGAGCAGTGACGTTGACGCGGTGGTCCAGCAGCAGCTTCATGATGAATAGCTGGGACGAAGGCACGACCTTGGTCGCCGGTGCGCCACTGTCGGCGCTACCGGCGGTACGGCTGGACCCCTGGCCTGGCCCCACGCGCATGACGCAACGACTGTTGCCGGTGGAAGTGCCTGTGCGAGCAAGCATGGACGTTCGCGGAGATATGACGGACGCGGCGGGCGGTTGGGCTGATGGATCGCTTTCTGCGGCCGCTGATTGCTTGTCAAGAGCGATATCTGACGGATAGAGCAATCCCCACAAAGCGATCGTTCCGTTTGTGTGCCCCGTGACAGCTACCACTCCGTTTTGCCATGAGTCGCATCGTGTTGCAATTGCTGCGGACTGCACGAGATGGTTAGAGTTATCCAGCACGGAACGATGATGACTATCGCTTACCATTGCACTAAGTCCGAGATTTTGCACTGCCGTGGCAGCCAACAGGTCGCCATTCACGCTCCAAACTCGAATTTCGGATGATGTTGTGGTCAGGATGTTACCATTCGCCCCGTTGATACTGACTCGAGTCACTGCGTTCGTGTGACCCACGAGCTCCCGAAGAAAAGAGCGCATTCGAAGGTCCCACAGGATGACGCAGCAGTCCAGGGATCCGCTGGCAATCAAATTGAATTCCTATGAGCAACCACATGTCAATACATATTTTCGTCATACCATATCCGCACAACCAAGCAGATTACCTTGTTGATGGCCACACTAACAACTGCATCCTCGTGTCCAACCAACTTCGCCTTTTGCTTGAACACGCGATGTCCATTTAGTTTGAGGCACTCAATGACGTTGACTACCGCGTCTTCTCCACCAGTTACGAGCAGCTGTCCATCGTCTGAAAATGCTGCACATTTCATTCGCTGCGTGTGTATATCTTCGAGCACACCGATCACTTTGTTCGCTTCGCGATAGCGCGCGGAGCTTTGATGGACGCGAAAGCGAATACTGGTGTCTGCTGCTCCCCATTCAGCATACTTCGAGAACCTGGGTGGCATGAAGTTGCATCCAAATCCTCGGCACTGAAACTTGTCGTTCACAGGTCGAATGTCACCAATCGGCTCATCCAGCACCTTCGCAGCCATCTGCTTCTTCAAAAATACGTAGTCTTTACCAATCGACACAAGGGCGGGTGCCAATGGAGTGTGCCACTTGACGTATGCCTCAATGCTACTCAACGTGTTCCCTTCGTATTGATGACCAATCGCTGCTGTCGGAGCAGTTGGGGCGTTTAGAGTCGGAACTTTTCGTGCTGGATGAGGACTCGTGAACAACTTTGACGGCGTCTGTCCAAAGTTTTCGATCTGCGACAGCATGGCGTTGCGCATGATCGGATCTTCGATTTTCTCAATGTCTACCGTGCCTTCATACGTGATATGCATGAAAACATTCTGCGCATCTTTTGCCTGTTGACCCGTCTGCTGATAGCCAAAGATCAGATCAATCCAATGGTGGAGGTTTTCAGACACGTGCTTGGACTCGAGCGCCATACGATGCAATCGTACAAATTCGCGTGGATCTCCTTGTGCCCATGGTGGAAGTCGGACGTGGGAGACCATTTCGCCGCTTTGAGTCATTCCATAGTCGTAATTGTTTGCGTTGAACAGGAACTCGGGCAAAAAGTAAAACTCAGGGATCAGCTCCCTGACGTCCTGCAA
Organism: Lagenidium giganteum; assembly: GCA_002286825.1. Classification (NCBI taxonomy): domain Eukaryota; phylum Oomycota; class Peronosporomycetes; order Pythiales; family Pythiaceae; genus Lagenidium; species Lagenidium giganteum. The sequence continues at coordinate 25,207 of NSDO01000388.1, forward strand.
ATTCTCTGTGGATGCTGACTCCCATGACGACGGAATACTTCGAAACAAACGATCAGCGTGATCAAAATAACCACCCTGAACACAGCAAACGTTGAGTACCATGAAGTCAATGTACATACACGGTAAGATCGACTCACCTGTAGCTCAAGTGCCAACTTGGTAAACGGTTCCAAGCGAATGAGATAATTCACAACGTACGCTGAGCACGAGTAATGCGTGCCATAATGAAAAGCAGGCGTGTCCATTGGTCCATTGCCGACGTCGTGGCTCATGGCACTGAATCGTTCACGAAACTGAGCAGCACGATTCTGTCCTAACGCACCCATTGGCTTGGATAAATCTCGATAAACCGCTGGATTATCGATATCCAGGAACTGGCTCTTGTAGTCGGTCAACACCCACGGAAATACCGGATACTGAGTGATGTCGTTGAAGCTTCTCCCAGCAATGGTATTCAAATGCATGAGGTACTCAAAATTTGACATTTGTCCTCGAAGCCATCGTTTGGTCAGCCCTTGACGTATCCGCTTGATAGACAGTGATATTGCACTTGAGCGAAGAACAGGATTCCAGAAGATGCTGTTGACGATCGGCATCTGGAACATCAGCTTCAGAATTTCTTCTCGTTCAGCGTTCGAATCGAACTGAAGGAAGAAGGTCGATCCAAATACGTCAAAGAATTCGATACCAACCGGACGAAGCTGGTACTTGATGCGGTAGAATTGTCGTACGTGGGCGTACTTCACACTCCATCGCTTGATCGGTGCGCGGATGTCATGCATCGGTTGCTCCGAGGAATTAGATTCAGCACGTTGAGGCAAGGTGAGAGGAACTACCGTGAAAAACTGGCCATTGTTGTCCTTGGACGGGCCAAACTGGATGTTGAAATCAGCTAGAGTTGTCCGAATGATACTTTTTCCTTTCTTCTTTCCGGTATGTGAAGTCGTTGACTTCGTAGGAGAAATTGGTCCAGTAGCTTGCATCGGAACGCTGGAAGATCCTGGTGAAGACACATTGTTGCTGCCAACGTGATCGGCGTCATTGTGGTACAGCTTTTCGTACCCACCAATAAAATACACAGCATTGCGACATAGAAGAAAGACACCAAGCGTTTTCGACATGCCTGCAATGTAAGATGCACTGTAACACCGAGTTGGAGGGTAGTCTTCACGGTGCAGGAATCTTGCTATTCCCCCATATACGTAATCATGAGAACTGTCAAACGTTTTGTCTTCGTGATCCGAATTCACCTTGGCATCACCCGTCTGGTTTGGAAGATCTGGCTTTGGCACATCATCGGAGGGCTGGGAAAAATGATCCTCCAGGATAGTCACTCCTTTCCCACTCGCCACGCGTGAATCTGTCTTTGAGGAGGCATCCTTCCCGTTTACTTCGATCTCATCTTCTCCATCGTCTTGCTGGTCATCTGAATCCTCGTCATCTCCGTCCGACATTATTCCCAATGCTGCATCACCTTCACCTTCTTCGTCATCTTCTTCAACGTGCGTTGTTGGTGCAGATATAGCTTTGACGTCCGTTCCAACTTTCACATTGCACAATTTATTTTGCATTGCCTCAGAATCAGCAACGTCAAACAACGTCAGAGGTACGATGTTTTTCCCGTCACACTCGGTTTCGGTTTGTTGAATTGATTGCTCAATTTCAGTCACGATGCTGTCTGGTATCGCGAGCACGGTACAACCAGAACCTTTCAGATGCGTGTCAAATATTTTACGAGCCAAGGTCACCGGTCGATGCTCTTCTTCCTTGGAAGCTACATAAACATACAAATCAGTGCTCAGATTGCTTCATGTTGTCCCGAACGACCGTACTCACCGACAAACGTTTCCCTGGTGCGCTCATAGGCGCATCTTGACAGGATTTCGCGCAAAACATTGGCTCCACTCGACGTATCAGCAACAGTTGACTGTCGATATAAATATTCTCGATATACTTCAACAGCTTCGTGAAACTCCAAACTCTTCTTGAGCGAGTCATCAATCAACGATTTACGTTTCACTGTTGTGTTCGACACGTTGTTGCTGGGCTTCTCAGTAACACGAAGCGCTTCATATTCGGGGAGGTCGTAGCTTCTGAGCAAGCGCACTCTCATTCTCTGTGGGCCTTCAGTGAAGTCCAAACGATACTTCACCGAGTTGTCGTGGAAAATGCTTCGCTCGAGAACATATTGATCAGATGATACATTGTCGGAGTGCAGCACGTATTCCTTGAGCGGATGCACCCATCCCCCGTATTGCCAAATGCATCTGGAGCTGAGCAATCTGGCCAACAATTCTCGCCAACGAATCTGAGCGTCCCGCATTCCATCAATAGAGCTTTCCTTCAAGTTTGTCAGTCGTAGCGAAGTCTTCCGAGCCGCAGTCTTGTAACCGAACTCGATTTCTTCCACCACTTTTAGCTTCCAATCATTCCCAGCGTCAAACGTAACGAAGTCGAGATTGATAGCCAGATCGCCTTGAGCTAGTAACCGTGAAGTCGAACTGTTCATATTGACCTTGCGAACACAGGAACATGAGAGCAGAACGTCTGTCATGTGCTGAAAAATCGGCTCCGTTCGTGTCAAGATCAAATCATTCAGCAAATCTTGGTGATCAGTCAGCCATACATGAAATTGGAGCCAGCTCTCAACAGACGCTGCGCTCTGCTCCGAAGAGCCTCCGGTCGTCTCAGTCTTGTGCACATGAAGCAAGCGCTCGAATCCACCATGGAAGACGTCGATAACCTCTTTCTTGTTTGCCGTGATGTTTTGAAGCAGGGAGGCTTTCGGCTCGACAATAAGTAATTCTTTGAGTACTCCCATTCGCTGTTGAATCAGAAATTGCCACAATAAAATGGACGAGTAGCGCACACTCTCCGAGTCATCCAACAGCATTCGAAATAGCTCGGCCGCCAGGCTCAGGATGAAGCTTCGGTCTGACTCCGAACCGACTCCGAACTCCTTATGGAACGTCGCACTAAGAGTTCGCATCCGCGCCAACGTCGGGTTGGTGACACCACTCGAACTGGAATCATTTCCATGGTGAGCAGTGGAGCTACCACAAACAATCACACTTGAACACTTGGTCTGTTGCACCAAGAGAGCCCGGGAATTCACGATGCATTCCAGCAACTTTGGCTGAGGAGATGTTCCCTTATGCGCACCATTCAACTCGTTCAGAACCACAGTTTGCGCGCAGTACACCAAAACGCCGTAGATAAACTGCTGGTCTTCAGCTCCAATCAGGTGAGTGATATGTGTTTCGGAGCATATTCTCACAGAGCTCAAGAAAAACACGAGCACATCAGTACCGAAGCAAGTTGGGACGTTCTGGGGTAAAGTTGGACCGTCGAGGGCAGTTTGTGCTGAGAAGTCCATTGACTCGGTACCATTCACAGTGCCTTGATGTTTGGTCTCGTCGACGAGGTATCTTGATAACGCAAGGGCGAGGGAACAGACGTTGCGAAGAGCGAGGAAGGAGCAGTTATCCGACAGCGCTTTTGTGCTTTTGACGACGTGAACCAACAAACCCAGCCAAGCCTTCTGACCATCTGCAGCACTGAAAATCTTCACTGGCTGGTGGTTCGCGATATAGCTATCCATGGAGTCGAGGAAATAGAGCATGAATAATGCGAAATCATCTTTCTCGAAGAGCAGACGACTGAAAAAGACTTTGAGGAAGTCAAAGCATGCCACTGCCAGAGCACAAACCCGGGATTTCGGGACTCGTCCAGAAATGAGATATGATAACGATGCTTGAAGGCCTTGATCCTTGCTTGTTGACGCAACCGTCGACTCAACGTCTTTTGCCATCAGAGGCGAGCTCACAAGACATTGTACCACGAGACGCAGCACAGTAAAGCAGGATTTGCAGACAGCACTGAAAAAACTTTCGTTCACTTCCACCTGGAAAGACAACTGTGCAAATACAGTGATGTTGATCGCCTTGGCTGCTTCATCCTCCACACGAGTATTTCGCAACAACAATGCCCCAAGAAGATCCCAAACTTGGTCAACACAATGCTTCTCCGCTCCTGTAATCGGACATGGTGTTGGCAAAGCGAACTGCTGTGGTCCATCAGAAGATGTTACCGGGTCGCGGTACTTTGTGTCTTTGATCGGGATGTTGGAAACAAATGCTAGTAGCGGGGTGAAGAAGTCGCAGTCTGTGCTATAGCGCTGAAGAACTCTCTTGAACTTCTGGAGTAGCGACGGCGTCTGGAGAAGAAACTGGGCAAACACACTATAATCTTGCGCCAGAGTCAATAGTAATCGTGTGGCCAGAAGAGCTTCAATACCAGAGTGAACACCGGAATCTTGACGACCAATAATCTCCAACAAAACGTTTTCAAATCCATCGACAGCGTAGGCGACGGCTCCCGATTGGGTACTTGCGCTGGTCGGAGACGTCACGCTTGTGAATCCGCCACCGTCTGTTCTTTCCTTCCGCTTTCTTAGCATAGCGATCCCAGCGCGATATACGACAGCTTCAACCATCGTCGTAACCAACAATTGCGCGGATTCATTGCCTGAAGAAGCAGCTTTTGAAAGCGATTCCTTGACATTGGCGGCATCGGTATCTTTTTCCACCTCGTGCAGCAGAAACTGCAGTAAGACCATTCGAATCACGTTCTCCTTTCCATACGTTGCGTCATTTGTGAGTGATAGAAGCAGCAAGTCAGCTACTTCGTTGACATCGTCGATGTGGTTTTCCACCCGCAAATACGTGCGCAAGAGCTGTGTCATCTCGTGGAGCAACTGGTTCAGCTGGCTGTCTTCAAACTGCGGATAACAGGCGCGCAGGTCAAGCCCAGCGATTTCATCGAATGTCGACTTCTCACCGCACAAATCGGAGATATACATTAATATCCAAGACAGAAATCCTGCTCGTCGAAATTGCCGCACGTTGAAAACCGCGTTTGGGTTGCTGGGCTCAATAACTTCCGTTAGCCGTGTCACTAACATTCGTTGCAATGACACTGGTAGACGCTTGCGAATTTCCGTGCAGAAGAGTATTTGAGAAAGTGCTGCAAAATCTGCAACGAGAGGGAACGCTGTTGCACTGAGTTCACTCGCTTCATCTTTGCCATCCGTAGCAGCACGGGGTTTGACTGCCCCTGCGATTGCGAGATGTTCGACAGAACGAAGAACAGCTTCGTCGATGAGGTGAATCCGTTCGCACAAAAAGCTGCAAAGTAGCGCGTAGGCGTTTGACTCGAGACACTCTGCCATGCAGTTCGGATTTCGTCGGAGGCACCGGACAAGTATTCTCAGCAACACGTTCAGCTCAGTCGACCGCCATGCGTTATCGAACAACGGAAAAAGCACTTGTGTGACACCTCCAACAGACGGAAGTAATCGCGCAATGTCCAGAGGAGTTGACTGCTCAGTTCCGATGTAATTAACCTGGGTGTGGACATGGGTTCCCTTCGTGCTGGAAGGTGCGAACTTCGTGTTGAGGGAAAATAAGACGGTATCATCAGCTAGCTTGAAGGAACTCAGAAGCTGAAGTATCTCCTGGCCAAATGAACTCATCGAGCAGTCGTGTTTAACGAAAGCTTGGAATGCCTCCTGGCGAGACAGCTCCTTTCGTGACGTTGGACTGGTGAAGCGAAATCCGTCGATCAGATCATCCTTGGGTTTTCCTGAGTCTTGATAGTCGGCAAGACTGAAGTTGACTGAGCCATCGTTCCACTGTCTGCGGCTCGCACGACTCAGTTGTGCAAGTTGGAGCCTTTTAGCCGCACGGGCAATCTCGACGCGTCGTTGTGTCGATCTCTCCAGTAAAGAGCTCGTAAGTGCTTCCGGCCAATCACCAACAGAACGATATGAGTGGCCACTGAACTGACCACGAAAAGTTGGACCCAACAGAAACATGCAAACGATGGCGTTGCTGTTCAACGTGTCTTCCACAAGCCAAGCTGGACCGATACTCCACGGGAGCGCTGGATACGTACCACACACTTGAATATCTTTGCCCACAAAGCACTGGAAGGTTCCCGTCCCGGACGATGACGGGTAACTGAGCTTTTTTGTGGTGACTTCGGAACCATCAATATACAGTGTCAACAAAGAACTTCCAACCACGGCTTTTCGATGTGTGAACGCGATATGGTGCCAATCAGAGCTTCTTTCTCTTGAAGTTGCCGATTCTGCAGCTTCTGCTGCAGAACTGCGAAGCAGATTGAGATCAATATTCTTGAAAACAACAGATGTTCGCTTGGGATTTGGGTTCATGTTGGGACCAGAACTGACGGAGCCGGTGTCAATGCGCAAGCTTCCATTCGACTGATCGAAGAAAACTCGTGTGAAGCAGCCGGCAGATTCCAACGAGTAAATCGATACGATGCACGCATATCCATCCAACTGCGTCGTTTGCTCTTGATCAACAGGCACGTCAGGAGCGTATAGCACTTGCTCGTCCACACCAATATCCAGCCCGCATACCTTCGAGCGACTAGGTAGTGCACTGATCACTTGAGCTTGCTGCATTGCCCTAAGCCACATCTCAAGGTTTTCGCTCGACTCACATTTGGCAACAAAACTCTTGTCATATGACCAGAACACAATCTCCAGTTGGCTGTGGCGAGCAACGGCAGTCACATCAACAACCCGGACTGCACCTTCGCTACGATTGGCGCTGTCACTAGAGTTGAACAACGAGAGCGTAGCACCGACCAGCACACCATAAAATTTTGTAGGTTCTGCTGCATCATCGTCCACCAGATTGATCGTGAGGTACCCTTCACACAGTGCAACAAACACAGTAGCCCCATCTGCTGGCGCAGGTGCTTTGGGCTGAACAACTTCGACATTTGTCTCTTGTTTTGGAACCGGAGGAAAGCGCAACCAGCACGCAAACGAATAGCCGGATGACGGTGGCCACACACGATCATGCGCATTGGTGATGTGAATGTAGCCGGACGATATTCGGCTCTTCGTGTGTGCACCAACTGGTGTCTGGGGGACCGTCGACGCTTCACACGCAATCTGAAAAAGCGTTAGACCTGCTTCCACATTTCTGTCTTCAGTGTTGCAAAAATTGGGACCTTTGGGATCGTACATGTTTCCCAGAAGTTTCGGCATGCACTTGGCGATGACGCGCATGAATTCACGTAGATGTGCTGTTGCAAGCTCTTCTTTTGAAAGAACGACGAACAAACTCATCAAGGGATACTTTAGTGGGTTATTCTTCAGCATGAACGCCGCGATTGCTGGATCACAGAACCATCGGAAAATCCCAGCTTCAACAAGCCTCCGCGACTGGCGTTTTGTTGAATACACTGAGTCATCGCTGGACGTAAGCATTAGTAGTAGGCGCTTTAGCATAGCCAGCGAGACGTCAAGAGGCAGATGTGCCAGAAGTCGAAATACAGCTTCCACAGCATCGGCATTCTTGATGCGATCGCATGGGGACGCTTGACCTGTGATAAGTTCAAATACTTTCTCGATGACTTGTGACCGTCGATCAGTCTGCAAAACTTCACAATTGATGAGACATCCAGATATGGACGCATAACCCACTTGCTGTTTGAAGTACGCGCGGTTTGTCTCATCGCCCGATCCAGGATCCAGTAGAATTATGAAAATATCCAAAATCGACTCCATGATCAGATAGAGCACACCTTCTTCGTCTGCTGCGAAGTTATCGAGTGACGAGAGAGTTGCAATCATGATTTCATGCCCTTGACACATTTGCCAAGGGCCCCATGCGAGACTGTTTCCTCTCAGCATCTGCTTCAAAACATCAAGAAGTAGATGTTGACGTCTAGGAAAGCCACGAGATGACTGAACGAGCTCAAGGATCTTCCCGAAGTCTGCCTCTGTTCCGGCTTGATGAAGTTGAGCTTCAGCTTGAGAGGTAGAGGCGTCTTCACTTCCATCGTTCTCAATTACTTTGATATTCGCCAATTCCACAAACAGAGAAAAGACGGATAGAGCTATACAGCTTTCTTGGGGGCCTTGCTGGCGCTGATCAGGTTGCAGGATATCTTCTGTCACGAGGAAGTCAGCTATCGCATACAGAGACTGATGAATATGCATTCGCCGAAACTCGGTTCGAGCGGTCCAATTGTCGCGGAGCATGGAGGTAGCTAGAGCTGCCCACATGTTTAATCGAATGCTCAACTTTTCGAGAAAATACTTTTTGCGCTCGTTCACAACTTCTGGGGTGGAGAGACCGCTCGCAATTTTCACAAAAAGCGCGTACAGCCCGCGTTCCAAAAGTCCGCAGCTGCGGAGCTCATCCTGGTAAGCAGAAACGTTGGTACCCTGTAGAATCTTCGTGAGGCAAGAACATAACATCAAATGCAGCGGTGTCGCTGAATCAGGATTTTCAGTCAGATTGGCGCCTTCGCTGTCGCTGGTGCTGGTGACACTCTTCAGCAATTCTTCGTTTTCAGACATGGTAAACTGGATAAACAAGCTGGACAGGATGGACAAGATGTCTTGCGGGACCTGGCCGTCGCTTTTTGCAGCAGCACAAACGTACTCGACAATTCGTAGAACAATCACTTTGGCGTCGTAGAATCCCATCCATGGAAGCTTCGTGAGAATCAGTGCGAGTGTTTGCGTCTTTGGCTCGAGACGCATGAAATTTTCGTAATCACTCGTGTAAACATGCAAAATGGTCGTCAGAATCTGGAGAATGATTTGCTCGTCCTTCATGCGGTCTCGCTCGGTCAACTCGTGCGACATTTCCAGCTCGCTGACACACTTGAGTAGTAGGTCCCGCAATGCTGTGAACGCTCCGACATTTCGAGCACCACAGGTGATGACAGTGGCCATATTTTCGTCCTCTCCAAACACTCCGGAAAAGCCTGTTCCAAGCGGAAGCAGAAGGGTAGAGAGATAAATCAGCGTGGACATGTCGCCACCGGAACTCTCTTGGATCAACTTGGCCAGCAGTGTATACCCTCCAGACGATTGGAACTCCCCAAGTAGCACCAGTGAGTGTCGACATGTCTTCTGAAGCACATAAATCAGCGTTTTGAGGCCTGGTATTGCTTCATACGGCCGAAGAGCATACACAATGGGCGGAGTTGTGACTACTTCGAACCCGACTTCACTGCCAATTCCAGATGCATCAGCTGATTGTACACTTTCGTTTGCAGCGTCCTTAGTCATGCCAAGAGCATCGCTCACTGCCGCAGCTGCAGCTAGTGCATTTGCTTCCGACGACTCCGCTGGTCGAAGAACACTCTTGGATGCGGAGAGCTGGCTCAACGCCTCCGACGCATTGGAAGGGGATGCTTCGACGCCATTAATGTACTTCGTGATCAAGCGCACGGTTTTGCCGACGGTGTGACAGTCGTGTAGGTACCAAACCAACGCGGCGTTGAAGTTTTTGTCAGACACACAAGCTAGCATTTGAGACGCAAGGTCTCGCAGGAAAAACGCAGCTTGAGGATATTCTTCTGCAGTCAACTGGATGAGATTGGGCAGCTCACACCGATATTCTTCCATTAGAGCAGTGTTCATGGCAATTGACTGAGCACACGTGAACAGAAACTGCATCGGTCGTTCGAGCGTAGCTACATCGATTCCAGGTGCTGCGGTGGCTTCGTTCTCGCTCGTCGGACCAGCAAGCCTTTGCAATTCTTGCTGAACGAGCTGGACACGCAACTTCTCCAAGAGATCCAATAACAGAGACGGCAACGCATTCTGTTCACAAAAGCTGACGCCAGCTGGCTCCGCGAAGTACGTCTTCAAGAAGGTTGCGGGTGGATCACCTGAAAGCGGATGGCAACGGCGACAACGCACATCACGTCAGTTCCTATCCGCTATTGCCGAGCCGCTAAAATACGTCACGTTTTACCGCTTTCGAGAATTTTTGCAGCTGCCAAGTTGGCGACATCGCACATCACGACGAGCTCGTTTTGGAACTCGCCCCCTTCCATGATGAACCGGATTCTGTGTCGCAAGAACGCCACACACATACACGTTAGCTGTTGCTCACAATGATCGCAAGATGCACGTACACAAGCTTGATCTTCGACACTGTCTCACGCATCAGCAAGTCAAAGTTTTGCTGGAACACCTGTGCAGCAGCACCAACACCATCATTGCCTCTGTTGCTGACGTTGCCATTCGGTCTTGCCGTGCTGGTTACTTACCTTGCTGGGCGCTTTCATTATTCCTCCAGTTGGCGTGCTGGGCACAGGCGCTTTGGGTGTGGATGCCTGGAAGAAAGTGTCCCATGTGCTGCGTGGGCCAGTTCGCAGCGCATTCTCTGCGCTCGGCGGCGGCGACACCGACGGACTTGGCCGAGGAACGCCCTCGCCAGTCCGCGTCGGGCTCGTCGTCGACCCAAACGACGACTGCTGCCGGAAGATGTTGCCCAGCAGCTTCTTCATGGCCGTCGCGCCAGCTCCTGGCGTGCTGCAGTCGCTGCAGCGGGCTTGTTCTGCGTCGTTGCCGCAGGCACTGCTGGCCGCGCGCCGTCCATTTCCATGCGGCTCCCGCGCCGCAATGCCGTTTCACTTCCCGAGAGATCGTACTTAGTCGAAGCAAGTTCAACTCGTATTTAATTGGATGGTAACAGTACCACGGGCAGACCCACATGTGTTCACCGAGTGGTGTGATGCGCCAGCCTGGGATGAAGGACGAGACCGAAGTGGAGACGGTGGTGCGGCTCGCGGCTGTCGATGTGCGCGATCTGTTTCCCAATGTGGCGCCGGACGACGCGGCATCACGTGTCTGCTTGCTGTGCACGCGGCAGCTGAAGGACAAAACGCACAACTTGACGCGTCACCTGGAGCGGCACCATGTCGGCGCACTGCTGCAGCTCATGGAGCAGCGCGGGCGCACACCAGCGAAGGCGCTTCGAGTGAAGAAGACCGTTCAAGCGAAGGCACTGGTGCGACCGAACGACCCAGAGAAGTGGACTGCGAAAGCAGACCAGATCAACCAAGCTATGAGCAGGTGGCTCGTGGAGGAGCAGTTGCCGCTCGAGCTAGTCAACAGCACCGAGTTTCGCGCGTTCCTGCATGGGCTGAATGACGAGTACCAGCCTCCAAAAGCGCGAGACCTTGAGAGGTTGATTCAATCTGCGCTGGATGAGAGGTTTGAAGGCAGCGACGATGGGCATTCATCCAAAGCTCGCGCGTGCACCACGGCGTTGGTTGCGTACTCAAGGACCCATGAAGATGCTCCAGTGACGCAATGCCAGTCGATTCCGTGCGAAATGCCATTGCGAGGCGAAGTGCTCGTTCATCTAACAAGGTCAGTGGCCTCGGTTATGGAAGCACAGGTGGTGAAGGGACAGGTGCTGGGCAAGACAGGTGTCCTTGGCCACCTCGGCGTTGGCATCGCAAACACTGTCCGGGCAGTCGGATCCGCAACGAAGATTCGCGAAGGTACACGTGTTGTATTTTCACCGTATGTGGCCTGTGAAGCATGCAATAGTTCAGCACGCAGTGTGCGCGAGTGCATGGAGAAAGAGTGCATCGGCATGGCATCCCCGCGTGGCACAATCGCCGAAGACATTGTCATGCCCCTCGGCAACGTTTACACTGTTCCAGATAGCATTCCAGATGAAATTGCTCTGCTAGCATACGACCACGCAGTGATATTGCGACTGGGTGCCATCATTAAGGCTCACCGCATCCGCCGCGTCGCCATCCTGGTCGACGGTCCGACGATGTGCCTGTGCACCATGTTGTGCAGGTATCTGCATCGGAACACATGTATCTCTCCAGCATCACTTCACGTGCTTACGTTTGGCTCTCGAAATCACGGTCGTCTGAGTCAATACGCAGTGATCCGGCAGGCTGAAGTCGTCGCAGAAAGCATGCCGTTGGATCAATTTGACGGGTGCATTGATCTCTGTGCAAGCGAGCAATCAGCAGATCTGGCAACCAAGCTGATAGAGCCGACGGGCACCCTGATCATTGTCAATCGTGCGCGTTACGACCTCGAGCCACAGTCGACCATGGCGCTGGACGTCAACGCAATTGTCGTCCGGGAACTGAAGGTCGAGACCGTCGCGGAGTGTGGAGACCAAATGGAGGCAGCACTGGCGTATTTGGTGACGCAATGCCAGGACACAGCCGCGCTCGCTGAGATACAGCGCTTCGTGTCATCGTGCGTGGCGCTCGCCAACGTGCACGAAGTGCTCGAAGTGACGCCTACAGCGCAGCTGGAGGCTGCGTATCTTCAGGTCACGTGTGACTTGATATGAGAGCTGTAGTTTACGCAGAGTTTAGCTTGTAGCTTACGAAAGACCCGCCTTTTTATTGCCGTGCAAACGGAAAAATTACTGGTACAGCGTTTGCACTGTGGCGCGAACTTGGTCTATCGTGCTCCGCTTCTTTGCAAGCGCCAAGTATTTCAACGAGAGCAGTCGTGCACATCCATGCATGTATGTGGTGGGAGGTGGCGAGTGCGAGGGTCACAGGTCGCGGTTGGATCTTTCTGTCGGTGCTCCAGTTGCATTTCACTTTGGAATTTATGGGTTGCCCGAACAGGTTTTTTACGACTCCGCAGGGTTAATTACGCGCGTAAAAATCGCTCTCCCGGCAACGTTCGCCGCGCGCGGGGTGCCAGTCTGCGTTTTCCTTTCGGTTGGCAGCGAGTTTCCTAACCGAAAGAAAACGCGGTTGTAAACCCAGGAAAGTTTCGCCGCCGGCATCGCATCAACACCCAACGACCAACATGGGACGCAAGCCGAGCAACGTGTACGACTACTTCACTCGACTAGAGCCGCTCGACGGCAAGGGCCTTGTGCGCTACGAATGCAAGAAGTGCCAGAAGCAGTACGCATCCAACGCCACGCGATTGGCCGAGCACCTGAAGCAGACCGGGTGCAGCCCGACGTTCCAAAGCAATCAGCGCTCGTCCGCGGTGACGCAAAGCATGGCCGCCACCGCTGCGTCGCTTGCTGTCCCTGGTGCAGCTGGTGCGTATGCTGCTCAGAATCATATTCTCCAAGGGTTAAAGAAAGCTGATCACCTGATCACAGGCATGCTCGAGACCGAGATCGCGCTCGACACGGATCTGCTGCTGCGGCTGGCCAAGTTGTCCACATGCGCTATTGCGGACGCGCTCGCACAGATGAAGATCCAGGGCCACATTGTCGACGTCGACCTCGTACGCGGCTACGAGAACCCACTGTCCGTCAATATTTGCGGCCCAGCGCTCACAGTCAAGGTCATGCCGGCTAACGGCCCAGCAGTCAAGAAGTTGCCGTTCAACTATGTCGACGGAGCTGAAATGGGCCAAGTTCTCGTGATCAGCGCTCCACATGGCAGCACGTCCGCCGTGTTTGGTGGACTGCTGGCAACGGCGTCCAAGGCTCGTAGTGTGGCTGGTGTTGTCACTGACGGACGCGTGCGCGACGTGCAAGAGCTCTGTGCCATGGGGTTCCCAGCGTTTGCCAAGGGAACGTCCGTGCATGGCTCGCGTGGATCAACCACGGTCGTGGACGTTGGGTGCCCCATCACGGTTGCTGGGTGCGTCGTCCGCAACAACGACATTATCCGCGGTGATATCAACGGCGTCATTGTGATCCCGGGCGAACGCGCTAACGATGTTGCGATCAAGGCCGAGCTGATTGAGGAACAGGACAACAAAATCGTGGACGCCGTGCAGCAAGGTGAGCCTCTGCAGCGATCCTTTCAACGCTTTCGATCAAAGAACGTCTGACTTGGGGCTTTCAGCGGAGAAATCGTCGACCTGTAGCAAGCAGTGGTGGGATGTCTGAAGCGGCTGCTACCTGTCCACGAGCTTGGTTGCTTCACCCATCAAGAGACCCAAATGAACACCATCGGCAAGCCTTTCACATGACATGTGGCTCGATAACAGTTATTTGTTCTTAAAGCTCCAACATAACTTATCTATATACATAAGTGCGGTGTTTCCGGTTGCTAAGTTCGTGTTGTCGCTTCCTGGGCATCAGCAGCCCAAGCTCAGACAGGAGTGGAAGCGAATCATGGCGGACGAAGTGGACTATGAAAGCGATTCGGCGATGGCCGTGGAGGAAGAGGAGGACGTGCGCCCTTCCAAGACATCCAAGGACAAGGAGCCTGCCAAGAGCAGCAGCGGTCGGCGCGTCGTGAAAGGCCGCGGCCGTGGCGTGGCGGCCATGGACAGCGAGCGGTACCCGAGCTCCAGCGGCGTGTTCGAGCGGCTCAAGACCGAGCATCGCGACCACAGCGACGCCGTCAAGTCCGTGGAAGGATGGATTCTGTTTGTCACAGGGCTGCACGAAGAAGCACAAGAAGACGATATCCTGGATGCGTTCGCAGAAGACGAGCCTGTCAAGAACCTGCACATGAACCTCGACCGCCACACGGGTTTCGTCAAGGGCTACGCGCTCGTGGAATTCGAGGCTTTCGATGCGGCCAAGGAAGCCTTGGAGCGCATGGACGGCAAGAAGATCCTGGGCCAAACCATCCACGTGGACTGGGCGTTCCAGAAAGGTACGTACTCATAATCATCGCATGAGTGACGACGTGAGCTCAATTAAACACGTGTATCTCTGTGTGTCTATGTGTGAATGGCACATATTGCAGACAGCAGTAACGATCGAAAGCGTGACGGCCGTGACAGTGGACGTCACCGAGGCGGTCGGAGATAGGAGAAACGATGAACTGCTGTGGTATCGTCCATTTGCAACAGGTGATAAATAAACGGAGCTGGTTGAGCCCATTTTCATCGACTATCGACACTATAGCATGTTCACCTGCATGGAACTGTTATCCTACTGAATACACGCGAGCGTCGCGCACTTTCTTGGGTCGCCCGCTTGGTTTCTTGATCTTGTTCTTGTATTCCTCCATGTACTGCGCTTCCAGTGCTCGCTTGGTTCGCAACCAGTCCGACACGCTGCGCTGAATCGTGCAGACAGCAAAGTATTGATGGGCAAAGAAGTCCAGGCGCAGTCTGTCTGGTTCATCGTCGACGGGGGGCTCAACATTAGCCAGAGCGTTGGGATCGGACGCCACCGTCTGTTGGTTGGAACGATTAGCATTGATGTCCAAATCGCGTTGCGGTTTTCATGCGAATATCACTCACCTCTTTAACCATTTCGCGAGTCATGGCCAACAGCACATCCTTGAAATACACAGTCTCGCCTTCATAGATTGGTAATCGCAGATCATCTGGACGAATGAACATGGCAACCAGTTATCAAAATGCGCTGCGCACGCTGAGAGCATGCGATTGTGCACTTACGCATGTAGGAGATGAATGAAACTCTGCTAAATGCCGTGATTCCAGCTTTCCCAAGTGGAGCGTTGAGAATGTTGACAAGGACGGTCAGTCGGGTCACTTTGACGTAGCCGGTGGCGCGTGGATCAATATCTGCCCACTTCAGTTGGAACTCACTGAGTAATTCTGGCTCGAACAGCGGTTCCTCATCTTCCACAGATTGTGAGAAACCTTCGAGAATGACGGCAATTGTAAGGTTGAGCATCACGTAGGAAACCAGAAGCGTAAAGCTGTTGAAGTATGCGTAGGCAATCCCTGTTCCACAGCCATTGATTGGGGTGCAGCCTTCGAAATTGTTAAAGCCGCACACAGTTGGGTCGTACTCGGGGTCATCGTCGCAATCCTTCGTTCGCTTTGCGAAGTCGTGCATGCAAAAGTCCCACGACTCGCCTGTCGTCACTCGGAAGAGAAATAGCATGGCTGTTCCGAAGTCTTGAAAATTGCCGTGTGTGTCAATATTGTCGTGCAACTTGATTTTTGCGAACATTTGGACTCCCATTGTCGCGTAGATGAATAGCATCAGAATCAAGATCGACATGATGTTGCTGAGACCGGGCAAAGAAATGTACAACGTCATCAGGATCTGTCGGACGCTCTTGGACGCTTTCACCAGTCGCAAAATTCTTGTGACGCGAATGACTCGAACAATCATGACAAGTGTGCGTACGTTGGTTCCAGTGACCGCCTCAATGATGGTGCTGGCAATGGTGGCCACAACAACAAAAAAGTCAAACTGGTTCCAAGTTTCTTCGAAGTACGCAACTCCGAAAGCAATGATCTTGGCCACGGACTCGGCGGTAAAAATTCCAGCGAACACCATATTCATCTTGTCCACAATAGCTTCTTGCGTCTCTGATTGACCGACGTACACAAAAGACATGATGATAGTGTTGCCGAGAATGCACAACATGATGAACCATTCAAACCAAGGTTTTCGGATCTGGAAGAAGATGAATCGCCGGTATGGATTCTTGGGTGGCTTTGGGACTCGAATGGGGCCAACTCGTGACGCTGTCTTCTGGGCTTCGATCCATTTTTTTTGCTCCGGCGTCAATAAGAAATCTCCGCCCAGGGCGTCTTTCATTCGATTGAAGTTGTCAATGATGACACCTACAAGCAGATTTACGACGAAGAAACCACCGATGAGCATGAACGCCACGAAAAACAGCGTCCAGAGCATTTGGTTGTTCTGCACGGGTTGCATGTCGACGTCAACGACATCGACTGCCGCCCACATGATGAGATCCCAGTTCTCAGTCGTCGACATCTCGAAAAACGTCATCATCGCCCACGCCACATTGTCGAAGTGCTCGTATATGACGTGATCCCACGTCCCGTTGAAGCATTCACAGATATATCGAGACGTCGGGGTCCACGTTCCGTTCGCTTCACCCGCATTCAATGCGGGCGATGTGGAGTTGTGTGGAAATCCTACACAACTGGCGTTTTTGATAAACCAGCTTTGTTGGTCATCGGTTGTGTCGATCCACGGAAGTGGATTCGTCAAGAAGCTGACTTGATCGGATGTAAGGTTTGTCAGTGTGTTTTGATCACACGAGCGCATAGTTCCTTTGAGATAATTGACTGCGATGATGCTGAACATCAGGTAAATCAACATGCAGACAAACATGACGTTGAGCACCGATGGGATAGCTTCGAAAAGCGCATTTACAACGAGCTTGAGCCCAGGACGGCGACTGATCATTCGGAGAGGGCGGAACGCTCTCAGACTTCGAAGGGAGCGCAGCGAATGTAGCTTCTTCGTCGACAAGTTGTTTTCCCCAGCCAATGCGTCCGTGACCATCATCAACACAGAGATGATAACAATGACACAATCCAGAATGTTCCAGTTGTTTCGCAAGTATGCGCGCTTGTGTAGCACCAATCCGTAGGCAATAATTTTCATGGTCATTTCCACCAAGAAGATGACCGTAAACACGGAATCCATCGCCCTGAGGAAAACTGCGAAGTCGGCGTGAGGATCTCGCAATGGATTGTCAAGAGCTAGTGATAGCGACGACAGTGTGATAAGTACCAAAATGAACGAGTCGAATAGTGAGTGCCTGACGACCGTGAAGCAGAATTGTCGTATCCGGTTCTGGCTGCTGAATATATAGAGCGATCGGCCTTTCTCTGGAAGTCTGGAGTCGTCGGTGTCTTCATCTTCGTTAGATATTCCAATTACTTTGCACACTTTCGCAACCACAGGCTCCAGCTTTCGCATGACCCAGCTCCATTTCGAGTTTGACATGACAACTTGATCTTTTAAAGGTACCCCAGTCGAGTAATCTTCTCGATCCGTTTTTGCAGTATCATCAGATGGTTCAATCGTCTCCACAGCAATCATGTTGCCTTTGAGCAAAGTGGCAGTATTTGGTGTTAATGCCAGTTCGTTAGGAGTTGAGCTTGGTGCCCCGACGGATACTCCCAAATCCAGACGTCGTTGAGATCCAATATTGAGGGTGGGAACGAGCAGTCGCTTGGTTTTGCTGACTGGCATTTCTTTCATCAGATCATCAAGATTAGTCACTTGTTTTGCCATTGCATCGTCAGCGTCATCTGCATCCCCGTTCTCATGGAGAGTAGACATTGTCACCGCCCGCGACCCACGGCGCACATCGAATGCGCTGTTTGGTGCTGACAGCTTTTTCTCTGAAACATCGTTGATTGGCACGACTTTCATTGTTGCCATTCGTCGGGCTAGATTTTTCATGTCATCTTCTTTCTCCTTTGGATCTTCTTCTGTAGTGCTAAAATTGTCGAGCAACAGCGCCAAGAACAAGTTCATCAAGATAAAATTTCCCATGATGACGAGCGAGAAGAAATAGGCTGCTGCACCAAAGCCATTGCCGCGCACACCATCGTACAGGATATTGTTCCAGTTGTCCAGCGTGATAATCTGGAACACGGTCACAAACGCGACGAGTATGGTGTCAAAGTTGGCTCGTGGCACCTGCACGAACACAATGTCTGTGAGATCCGTCTGATATAAACCACGAAGTAAAAGCACGTACGGTGGCTGTAAAGAATTCGGGAGACACGTCGTTAATGGGATACCCCTCATCGTCAAAGTGCATCGAATTTCCAAAGAACTAGGGGAAAGAGTGTTGTCAGTATCTTCTCATGCATTTCCCACAAATGCAACAAACCAACCTGAAGCCCGATGAGCGCGTAGATGTAAATGAAAATGAAGAGCAATACCGCAAAGTTTGCAATGCTCATCACAGCGCGCCCAATCAACTCGAGCATTTCACGCAGGGACCGCCAATTCCGTGCCAACTTGAACACGCGAAATAATCGAAATGATCGCAAAGCTGACACTGGGCCCTTCTTGTACTTGGACGCGCCTGCAGCCGAGGGAATGAGGAAGGTTGGCGGCGACGCAATCGTTTCCAGAAGACCCATAGTCACGATAAATGCATCAAACAAGTTAAATCGGTCTTTCGCGTATTCCTTGAACCCGAGACCAATCAACTTTAAGACCATTTCCAACAGGAAAATGGTAGAGAGACCAAAGTTGATCATCTCGAGGTTTGTTGAATATTCCTCTGACATGGGGTAGTGGTCGAGTGACAGAATGGTCGTGTTGGCAGCAATGGCAATCATGACACAGGAAGTGAAGTACGGATCAGACACGATCTTGTAGAAGAACGGGTAGCGAGCTTTTGGCTTTTGAGTGCCATCGACGCCATTCTTATTCGCAGGCACAGGCTTCTTCACGGGGGCCTTGATCTCGTCGTCAATGTTGAACTCGTCGCTAATGACAGCGACGGTGAGGTTCATCACGAACATCGATCCAAACACGATAAGAACGACAAAATACATGGCTGACACGACGGGCGTCCACGAGTCCATGAGCTCGTACATGATAGACGTCCAACCAGCTGTGGTTATCGACTGGAAGATCGCAAAGAACGCGTAAAAAATGTTGTCGAATGACGTATAGCCGTAGTTCAAGTTGGAATTGTAGAGAGGGTGATTCATTGCGCGCTTCAAATTGAAGCGGGGGTTACCGTATACGTCGAAATTTGAGCCACAGATCTCGTTTGAAAGGCACTTGTGGTTTCCAGGTTGTTCCGTTGCGGTGCACAAATTTGTGTCATCTTCATTGACAGGCCAGAAACACGGTTGCGGTGTTCGCCACGGGGAGCTGGTTTGATTAAATTTCGCGGTGTCATTGTCTGGGACATCGAGGTTGGGACCGTCAATACACTTGTATGGCGTCGCATTGTTCGATAACGTTGCAAGGTATTCGGGAGAGGGTGGCCAGATCGGACCACCTGTTGAATTAAGCTCCAGCTTCACAGGGAAGTTCGTCGTCCTACACCGTTGATTCATCGCACCGACGAATAGTTGAATACCAAGAATGCCGAAGATGACAAATACAAAAAACTGCAGAATCACGACATTGCCGAGTGCTGGTAAGGCCTTCAGCAGTGCTGTGATGAGTCGCCTCATCCCTGGAATAACCGACAACGAACGAAGTGGACGGAGGACTCGGATCGTTCGAATTGCCGAGACATTTGGCATGTTTGGTAAGATGGACACCAAGCTACGTAGACATGTACCAGTTAGACTAGTGACACAGGCGCGACTATTGAACACCCCCATACCTGCTGACGACGACAAAGAAGTCGAGCACATTCCAAGAATCGCGCAGATACGCTCCTTTGCCTTTCGAGAACCCAAGCGCTATGATTTTAATGATGCACTCGGCCGTGAATATAGCTGTGAACGGGGCCTCTGAATGGTTGATGATTGTGTTCTGCAATGATATTACGTTCGGTACGAGGGTATTGTTGATGAATGCAATGCCCGTCGCATTGGGGTTGAGGTGATCATCGACAACCGTGTAATCGGCGAGTCCCAGGATGGCTGAGTTCGCCATGATGGTCAAGATGATAAACGTATCGAAGAAGCGGGAAGTGGACACTTGGATACAGAGCTTTCGCAAGGGATGATCTATCGCAAAGCAACCGAGAGATTTCTCACTCGAGATACGCTGCACAGAATCAGGCAGGAAAGCGTCAAACATCGACGGTGAGTGGACCAAGTGGTTTGATAACCAGGCGCTTTCTTACCTTCCGTCCGATGATAATCGAACGCTTTTTATCAACGAGTGTGCGGTGCTTGTTGACATTGCTTGCCGTCTCGTTGGAAGCTTGCGTGGCCTGATCAGGGTTCGCGTCGAGCGGTGGGGACTCCATATTCCTGAGACGACTCAGTTCCAACGGAGCATCCTTCCGCGCGACGCGCGTGAGGTGCGGAAAGCTCTCGGGCTCAACGCGTGAAGTGTCTCTTCGGTCAGGGCTTTCGACAGGGTTGGTCTCCGCTTCGGACAACGAGTACGCCGGACTGGGAAAGATGCGGGTTGGTTTGAAGGCAATTTTGCGTGCGCGAGAGAAGTCGCCGCTCTGCGGTCACCACCACGACGGCCTTGTGCGTATCCACGCTGGACGAGAGCGCGAACTGCTGCAGGGCACAAGACGGTAGCAGCGTGGTGTTCCCAATGCCTTCTAGCAGCGCCGCTACGGTGGCGCTGATGCTGTCGTTGGAACTCGAGACTCCAGACGCTGACGCCTGGGCCTGCTCCCGGAATGACCCCAAGCGCCTGTAGGCACGCAACGGCAGCCCACACAGCGATCGAGCACCCGACACAACGCCTCGACATTATTAGCACAAAAACTGCTCACCAGCACTTCGCTGAGCTATCATTGCTCGATCACGACGAACCAACCGCTTGTGTGGGCAACGCGAAAAGATAACACGGCTACAGGAGCAAACACGACGCGGAAACATCGCAGCGCGCTGCAGAACTCTGACAACAAATCTGTAGCACCAACTCTGCTAGATTTTGCATCGTCGCGTGCTAGCCAAGAGCGCGCACGATGCGTTGTTACGACGTGATGACAGTGGGATGTCGACTGAGCGCATTCGTCGTGTGATCTTCTCCCGACGATTGCAAGAGCTGTCGAGCCCCTCGATGAGTCCGCTGGAGAGCATGAACAGCGTTCTGGTGCCGTAATAGTGGCGGGCGACGAAGCATACCTGGAAAGTTGCGCGACACCAAGTGCTCGAGTGTGATAGTTTCGCTTCCTGGTGGTGTTGAAATCGATGACTCCGTGTACGCTGGTTCGATCAAGTCCACAGCGGAGTTGTCCTGCATGACGCGTGGTTGACTGGAGTCGGCAAGCTCAAACAATTGAGTCGCATCGTACTGCGCCATCAGTAGCAGGCAACGTCACGCCGTCGGTTAATCAAAAAGAACATCATCCCACTCTCACCTGAATATTCGACGTCAGTGAACTTATGTGGATGGCAACCTTTCGAACGGTGCCGTGCATACGAGAGATGCAGCTATTCAATATGCACTGTGACATCAACGCCAGTTAGAACATCGTCGTACTGCTGAAGATCCACGCGTCGACGTAGGACATACCGAGTACTCTTGCCGCAGACTCGCATACAAGCGCGCCCGCCCCACGTGCGTTTTATTCAGTTGCATGTACGCGTTGCAGCAAGCTTGTCGCTGTTGCTCGACATGAGCCAGCTTTCTGCAAACGGTGTTTACTTGTTCTGGTGGCCTGTGTGATTGCTTGGGTCTCGGAAGTAAACCGACGAGTTGGCTCACGTATCTTGCTCGTCGAATATGCACCGGATCCTCTGGTCTGTCTTCCGTTGTCGAGTCCTGCTGGTAGTTCTGGATGCTCTCGATCGACACGCCGCCTTGCACTGCATCAGCCAGAGCTGTGCACGCTTCATTGAATGAGTTGACAAAATTCGAGTGCGCTCGGCTGTACGCCTGCTTTTCTTGCTGCATCAGTCGGTACGCACCAAGCGGTTAGCACCTGCCATCAATGCGTACAACCAAACTCTTTGACTGACCTCATACGTGGCGTCCAATGCTTCCTTCTCCGGCAGCCGCTCGTAAACGCGTTGCTTGTCCATGTCGATGTGGCGTTGCCACTCGTCGCACAGATCCGCTAGTAGGTTCTCGCTGAGCTGACGATGCGCTTGGCTGCATCGCGCCATGAACGTCGTGACGCAATCCAGCGCCACCATGGCAGCTCCCGCGCGACCTTCGTCGCTCGCTGGTGCTTGGATCGGTGCCAATTGGTCCAGCCGCGTGCAAATGGCCTGCAACCGCTGAGCGTGCGCTTGCTCCGCCCGCACGTATTCCTGCAGGATCTCCAGCATCATTTCACTCGCTCTTTCCGCGTCATCCGCGTCACGTGCTGCCTCTGACAGCAGGTCCTGCTGCGTCATACTCAGCGGTGTCGTTGGTGTCGTCGTCGTCGTCGTCGTCTTCGGAGCGTCGTATCCCAGAATCTGAAATGTGCACCCAGAAAGTTGCAGTTGAGGTGTTCTGATGGGTCACCATCAGTGGAGCGACCTTCGTGCAACCTATATCCAACAGCTTCACTAAATATACTGTAATGTAGTATACTAAATAGACTGTGTCTACAGAACTTAGTGGAAGACACTGCAGTATATTTACCAACAGTATACTTTGTGGTAAATACCACCTCTCGCTTGCAGTCTGCATGCTGCCCCCCACCTGGTCGGAACAGCCTAGAATAGCTCTGCCACGGCAGCCGAGAATAGCTGGTATTTGAATGCGGAGCAGCGCTGCCTTGGCGATGGTGCCATGACCCAGGAACACGCCTTACCTTTTGCTGTGCCGTGACGGCAAGCGGATGGCGGAGTGGCAGGATCAGCCTAGGGCGCAATCAGCGGTAACGTCTGCTGCGTCTGCGTGGTTGCGATGGGGGGCGCCTTGTGTCGGGCCATCGATGTGCACTCAACGGAAGAGATCACTCGGATCTATCAAATGAGCACCTTGCTGCCGCTTATTGGCGCGGACAAGCCAGAGGTCGTGCTCAAAACTGCGCGACTCAAGCGCGCCGAAGAGCGCTACGCAATGACGCTGAATGAAGGTCTCTTGTACTTGGTATACGATGGCAGCGTCGATGTGTTGCAGAAAGACGAGGTTGTGCGCAGCATCCGCGCCACCAAAGTGCCGCTCGTCATGTCCTCAACGAGCAATCGATCTCGAAGACAACGTGGGTCGCTCTCCTACAGTGTTCGGTACGACGACGACGGCATGGTGCAGGCTGAGGAGATTGTGATCTATTGCAAGTCCGCCAACGAGTTCGTGTGTCGCTACTCATGCCACACGACCGGCGATGAAGTGATCCTGAAGTCGACAGTTGGAGATCGCCTCGTATCTCACGCTCGGACACGTTATCTTGTGCTACCACTGAAGCAGTTGGATGACCATTCGCACACGATTTCAGCCTTAACTAGCTCCGATGTGGTCGAGCTGCTCAGTTCGATTCCATTCTTTGCAAGTATTCCCCGCAACAAGATTACATTACTGACTGAGATGTCAACAATCCGCGTATACCCAAGCGAATGCATCATTTTCCGAGAAGACGAAGGATTGAGCACGCAAATGTTTATCACTCTAGCTGGATCGCTCGAGGTTCGGAGTTCGAGAGCCACACAACCACTGGCGCGACTCGAAGCAGGCTCGTTCTTCGGTGAAATGTCTCTGCTCATTAATATCCCACGCGCTGCAACTGTAAAAGTGCTGGAGAGTTGTATGCTCATGAGCATCGAGAAGGACGCATTCCACTCGTTTCTGGAAAAGTCGCCGGATATCAAGCTCAGCGTCTACAATTTGCTCAAGGAGCGCCTGGTGACGAAAGCCATGATGAGCGGTGTGCTGCCCTTCTTCAGCTCATTGCCGCTGCCGCGGTTGATCCAATTCAGTCATGAGCTCCAGATTGAAGACCAAATCCATAAGGGCGATTGCATACTGGACGACAACCTGGACGAGCCCAAGTTCGGTTTGCTCATCTACGGCGCCCTCGAAATCTGTTCTCAAGACCTACGTCGCCAAAGTCGGATAAGCTCGGTCGGGTCGGGCGAGAACGCACCGGTCTTTCTCACGCCAGGCTGCTACTTTGGTCCGTTCGTGTTTCAACGGCTAGGAATCACGCGTGGTCGGATTGTTGCGCGCTCACCCGCTGTTGTCCTCGGGTGCTCGTTCGAGCTGATTCTGCAGCTTTTCCATGAGTATCCCCAAGTCGCTGCCGAGGCCAACTTTGCATGGCTTGGCGAGCGATGTGATCTGGCCAGTGTGCTGCGCTATTCCGTTCTGACCGAGCGGTTCCAGACTTTCCTCGAAGCCGAGCACAGTGACGAAAACTTTTCGTTCTGTCTCGATGTAGAAAAGTTCCGCGAGGCGACGGCTGAAGAACGCGTTCAACTGGTCAGTTACATCCGTGACTCATATATTGTTCCCAATGCTCCTAAGGAAGTCAACTTGCCCGCCACGATCCGTGACTCCATCGTGGACAAAGTCAAGAAGCTGGGGCCGCCCGACATCATCCCAACAACACTGTTTGACCCAGCGTTCGACGAGATCATGCGACTCATGACCAAAGATAGCTTTCCTCGATTCAAGAAGACACAGTTGTTCCAGACAGTGGTGGACAAGCTCGATCCACATATTCACCGAAGGGGATCCGTGCTCGTCGAGGCGTGCCAGGTGTTCCGAGAGTCCATCAGTCTGATGCGACCCGGCAAGGTCGAGCGCCTGCCGTCAGGGCACCGGCTCACTCGGATGCTCAGCACGATCAAGAAGACACACGACCGAGCCGCGGCCGCGGCGGCCTTGTCTGACTCCGCAATGCCGAATGAACTCACCAAGACACGCTCCGCCACACGATCCAACGGGTCCCCCGATTAGGCGAGTTTGAAATCGGTTGCCCCCACCGGCCGACCACTTGTAGAATAAGTAAGCGATATAGATTTTGAGCACGATATTGACGACCAAAATTGCGACCATGGCGTTGTCTGGTTTGTGTGTGTGTTCATGCTCAGGCAATGAGCGCCTTCAGGCACTTGACGACGTCGCCATCCGCCTCTCTTAACTTACGATCTGCCTGCTGCACGGTGAGTTCCATCTCGCGAGCCACGAGCTCAACGTCGGCCTTGTTCACCTTGACTGCCGCCAGCAGCTTTTCACTGACCACAGCATCATTCATCCACGTACACGTGAATCAGAGCGCACAAAGCCCACCGCAAACAGCACACACACGCAGACTCACCGCTTGCGCTCAGCTTCCTTATCAGCTTCCTCCTGCTTGTGCAAGGCCAGGAACGCCTCCTTCATCTTGCCCTCGTCCAGCTGCTTCTCCTCGACATGGTCGTTGAGCTTCTGCATGGCGCTGCTCTCGCCGGCCTTGCTGCCGACCTGCTCCTCCTGCTGCTCTTCCTCCTCGTCATCCGAGACCACCTGCTCTGCGGCCACGTCGGCCGGCGCCTTCTCGTCTTTCTTGCTGCTCTTCTTTGGGCTTGGGCTCATCGTGATCACTTTCTTCCACTGCGTGTGCGCTGCCTGCCAATGGCGCAACCGACGACCCCCTTCAAATAGATAACACCTCTATCAATCGTTTATAGAAGGGTATCTAAACTGATAGAGGTTGTCCAGGGTAACGTCAAGTCGTAGCCGCCACATTTTACAGGTTTATGTGATATCGCAGGTCCTACTACTTTTGTGTGGTGGTCCGCTCAGTGCGGCCACCAGCGGCCGTCGGTATCTTTTCGGATCCCCCCACCACCTCCGAGGCCGGCAGTCGCCAAGTCGCCGTCCCACGCACCAAGCTCACTCGACCTCTATCTCTCTGTGAAGATGTTCACCCGCTCTGTCCGTCGTGCTGCCGTTGTGGCCCAGCGCCAGGCTGCCCGTGCCGTCCACACGCAGGCGTTCGCCTCGACCAAGCAGGCGCCAGTGCGCGCTGCCGTGGCCACCGTCGCCGTGGCGTCGGCGGCGCTCGCCTTCGGCTTCCAGCAGAAGGAAGCTCAGGCCAAGCCACACCACGTGGCGCACACGGGCGTGCCAGGCACCAAGCACGAGCGCACCTTCATTGCCATCAAGCCTGATGGCGTGCAGCGTGGCCTCATCAGCGAAGTGATCGCTCGCTTCGAGAAGAAGGGCTACAAGCTTGTGGCGCTCAAGATGATGACGGCGTCGGAGGCGCGTGCTCGCGAGCACTACGCCGATTTGTCGGCTCGCCCATTCTTCCCAGGTCTCGTCAAGTACTTCACCTCGGGCCCAATCGTGTGCATGGTCTGGGAAGGCACTGATGTGATCCTCACGGGCCGCAAGATCTTGGGTGCCACCAACCCAAATGCGGCTGCTCCAGGCACGCTCCGTGGCGACAACTGCATCTCCACGGGACGCAACCTCGTCCACGGCTCGGATGGCCCAGACTCGGCCAAGCACGAGATCAGCATGTGGTTCACGGCTGAAGAGATCAACAACTACGAGCGCGCCCTCGACTCGTGGATTGTCTCGGACAACTAAGCCGCTGGCTCAGTCTTTGTCTCCATCCATCCATTTCGGCTAGTTGCCTAGCCTTGCTATCCTCGTCATTATGCAGCGTTGACTAGGTATCCACTCGATGTGGTTGAACGGAGAGGCCGCCCATTAATGCAATGAATGAATCGCTTGCATTGTTCTGTCTCATAGACATCGGCCTATCCACCACTTGCATTTAAATATCTGTGAATACCTCGCTCAATCAGATCAGCAGTCACGCCCACAGATAGTGATGACCTTAGTGCCACGTGCTGTCGTGGCTGTCATCGTCAGTCCCAGTGAGAGCGTCAACATATTCATCACTGTCCTCGTCATCTTCGCCCATAGCCTCCTCCTCATCGACACTGGCACTGTCGAACCCGTCCTCGTCATCATCGTCAATACTGCCGCCAAATAGTCGATGCCGTGCGAGCATCAGGCCATATCCACCGGTTGGCGCGCCTCCTCGTGACACTGTCTGAGTCAATGCTGCGCGACGAAGGCCGAAGAAATGGTCGAGAGGCAGCCGCGGATCTACACGATCAAAGCGCCAACCCAGATGGTTCATGCAGCGCGCACAATGAAGGATGCTCCATGCGTAACCAGGGAACCAGCTCGCCTCTGTGCTGTGCTCATGCCCATTATCCGTATTGCTCTCTTGGATCGCTCGCAACGTCAGCGTCTGGTGCACACAACCTCCGGGGTTGAGGAATGTGCCAGTGGCGCCTTGATTCGTCATGCTGAAGATGTCTCGCGTCTTGGCCAGCGGCGTCTCGCATCGCGCGCAGTAAATGTGCTCTTCCATTGCCTGTAGCAGCTGCAGCAACCGCTGGAGACGACGCACCGTGCAGTTGATCTGTAACAACTCCAGGCGCTGCCGCTGGTCCATGGGGATGTTGCCGGCCAGCCAGAACGAGAACGTTGTGGGATCCTGCTGACTGCTCGGCAGCGTCAGTGACCGCACCAGCGTCGCAGCGCTGCCTTCGTCGGTCGTCATTTGGCGGAACCAGTTCCAGTCGGCCGACGCTAGCATGGTCTGCTGGATCTGCTCCACCAGCGCTGCTCCATCGAACAAGCGGTATGTGCGGTAGTCCCAATGACCCGGCGTCCGGGGGAGACGCAAAGGTCGTCGCCGTGTTGGCAGCGACGGAGCACCCGGCAGCACATTTGGACGCTTCCACGTGGTTCTTGGTACTGGGAATGGCAGTGGCAACGGCGCGTAATCCGGTAAGATCTCGACGTCACCCTTCAACGTCTCCAAGTCGGTGTGGCGCACAGCCTTGAGGCGGAAGCGTTGCTTGGCGACGCCTGTCACGGCCGTCTGGTCGTCTTCCCCCACATGGAAGTGCTCAACTCGAACGGTTGTGCCGAAAAACTCGAGAGACTGCGACAGTCTCAGGTCAGCGCCTCTGAGTCCCCCACACACGCCTGCATGACGTGCCACGCAAGATGATGCGCGATGTGCGGCTCACCTGGTCAACGCAAACAACCGCCAGCAATCCGCCCTCTCCAGCAATGCGGCTGCGAACAGCAGCAACGCTCTGGCCTGGAAACATCTTCAGCGGCAGTTCGTCACCAGGGAACAGCACCTGCATCAGAGAGTGGTCGCCATCCATCAGTTCACGCCATCCGGCAAGCCCTGCATCGAGCACTCACGCGCAAGCACCGACCGTGTCACGAAGGTAGACGAGCGGCAGCGTGACCACTCTGCCAGCCGGAAGCAACGATCGGTGAACGTGCTCGACGTCCTGAAGCTCACCGAGGTAAGCGTGTGCGCCGTCCCCACTTGGTCGCGTCGAGCCACGGCCATCCACAGGACGTTCATCAACTGTCATGGTGTCGTGCACATGTGGATCCTGCCGGTCCGCACCACTGACAGACGCATGCGAAGCGGCCACCGCCGCTACCACAGCCACAGCCGTGCCACCCGCACCATCATTGTCGTCGTTGCTGCCCTCGTCACGCATCATTTTCGCCGCTTGGACGCAGCTGACATCCACATCTGATGTGGGCCACACCATCGCGCAAGCCATGTGTCATCGGCGTGTGGTCCACATCAGAGGCACCCTCTGAGGGCACGCAATGGGCAAAGAGCAGCTCAATGGGGAAGAGGAGGCTCCAAGAGCGAGCGAGGCAGCTGGTGCCGCTGACCCCATCTGCCGCTGCAGAAGATCTGTGAGCATGGCGCAGGACCGCCCGCATTCTCCAACTTCGGCTGCAACACGCCGGAGTCTTTGGGCGGGTGAGGCCGGGGTCGTGGCTCGTTTGCGCTGCTTGACGGTGTCATTTCCCGTCATCATCGGTCACTGCCAATCGCTGCAGCTGCGGAAATGGAACAGACCCAGTCAAAGCGTCAGTCATCGCACGTCACGTCCTGCGAGGTCATGCCCGCGCAGAGACTGGCAACCACCACGCCACCCACCTCCCCGCTCGGCGCGCCGCATGAGGGTGGCGCGGACAAGCGTGACTGGCATTCGGCCGTGGATATGGGTGCTCGCCGTCGAGTCCTGCTGCACATGTAAGTTAAGGCATTGCTTGGTCTGCGCACGATCTGGATGCTGACTGGGTTGCTGTCTGCTATCAGTTTGATGATTTTCAAGAACAAATACGGCACGCTTGACGCCAAAGTGTCGATGATCGCTCGTCGCGCAGAGTTGGCGCTCTATTCACGGGCATTCTCTGCCCGTGAATTCAGCAACCCAAAGACTCTGAGCCGTCGTCTGCATGCGCTCGTCATCAAGCTCCACCTGAACAACTTGGCGCCAAAGGAAGACGAGCTGCTCAGCCAGCAGTATGCGCTGCAGCACTACTCGACTCGGGCGCCGAAGCGTTCAGTCACTGAGGCTGAGGACTCTATCGCTTACCGGCCTCAGTCATTGAAGCGTCGGCGCGTGGAAAGGAAGCCGACTTCGTGTAGCTTGCTGTTTATGAACGGCAACGCGGACCTCGTGCAGCATTTGTGCTCGTTTCTCGATGCGCGCGCCGTCCTCCGAACGGCCGCTACATGCAAGCAAGCCCATGACCAACTCCCAGCGTTCGTCACCAAGATCGTGCTGTCGCCATCGGCGTTGTTGTGTGTCCCAGTCGATCTGCTTTCGCGGTTCTTTTCGCGGTTCCGCAACCTCCAGACATTCGAACTGCTAGGCGACGCCTCGGTACAGCCATTGGACTTCCAGAATGACGACGTGGTCCTGGAACGAAACGTCGTCAGCCGTTCGCTTCTGCATTCATTGCGTGCGGCCTCGTTGCTCAAGCTGCAGCGTTTCGCCTTGAACCACGCGTTCACCGAGTCACTGCACGATCGCATCACAGCTGAAGTTGCCAGCTGCGTGTTGGACGCATCTCGATTCCCACAGCTGCAGTCGCTTTCATTGCGAGGCAACTGCATCTCGGACGATGGTGTGCAGCATCTCTACGTGGCGCTGAGTTCAGCGCCACAGGCCTTCGCCCAGCGGTTCCGTGACCTTGACCTCACGCAAAACTACATCGGCGAACGAGGCCAGCGTCAGCTGCTGGATCTTCAGCAGCGCGTGGGGTCAACCCATGAAGCTGGTATGGTCATCCACCTGGAGCAAAATTTGCTGGCATGACCCAGCAGCCATGGCTGGTATTGAAATGCTTGAACGTCAACTTTTAATAAAACACCTCGAATTGTGACATGTTTTCATTTCTTTCCGCACACACGTGGTGTGTTGTTGCAAATCCTGGCATCAGCTGTTTAAACAACTGATCCCACCAGCTCCTCTTTCGCTGAGCCATCTGATTCCCCGTGGAACCGGATACCCTGGAGAAGACGATGGCTGTCATGGCTTCGGCTGACCTCCTCTGCCTCCTCATCATGCCGCGGGTTCCGAACAGCTCACACGCAGCGCCGGCCGACTCGGATCACCGCCGAGAGAGACCATGGGCGAATCACTGACCGTCAGGYAACTGCATGGAGGGGTGGCAGCCACGCGAAACGAAATGGCTTCTGATGAAAGAGTATGTGTGCTGTGTGTTGTGCGCGTGCATCGCAGGTTGTTTGTGCAGACACAGACGTACGATATCCCGTGCGATCCACGGCAACCAGCAACGTGGCTGCTGCAACAGGCCAAGACCATCCAGCAGCGCTTGCCGCACAAGCCGGCCCAGGAGGACCAGCTCGAAGTGCTGTACAACCGCACGCGGCGACAGGTTGTTGATCTCTCGGAGCCCATTGGCCGCACCATCTCTCCCATGGACGTCATCGATGCGCGTACCCTGCTCCAGACAGAGGCGACTTATCCGAGGTAGGCGCAACGGCACTGTGATATGTGTCCAAAGTGACGTCGCTAATGCTTCTTGTTGTGGGTGACAGCGCTATGTTCCCATGGTTGCGAGGATCGGCCACTAACGGTGCGTTCCCGACAGGTGATGGCAAGTCGGATGGACTCTTCTTCCAGCAACTGTACGCGTTTGCGATGCTGGACAAGCGCACACCACTACCAGCAAGCCAGGTGCGTCAGAAGCAGAAGGAAGAACACTTCCTGCGGCTGCTGCAAGCGTACGTGAGTGGTGCGTATGACGACCAAGCACCAGCAGCTCAAGTGCCACCAGCCCCGACCGTCAAGTCCCCTGTCGGTCCCGTTCCACAACCAAGTCATGCACAGCCGCAATTCTTCAAGCCGATGCGCCGCGACAAGTCTCCCAGCAACCCGATTGCCAAACCAGTGGCGACGAAGGAGGCGCTGCTCTCTCCTGTCTACCGCCGCTCGGAGAACACAGCTGACAACAACCAGGACGAGCTGAACACATTCCGCCTCAGCAATGGTGAGGACTCGCGTCGACACAGCAGCAGCGCTAGCTATCCTGGTGACCGTTCGCCATCGTCGTCTTCTGCGCTGGCAGCAATGCGCAACTCCACGCACTCGTCCACCGCGTCTGACGCAGGTCACGAGATGATGGACAACGTGTTCGATATCGTGTTCAAGGAACAGGCCATTGGTATGCGCCTTGGCTCGGATGATACCAAGCAATACGCGATCGTCAAAGAGTGCTTTGAGGGCTCGGAGGCGCGGCGATACCCGGAGATCCAGCACGGCGTCGTCATCTTGGCCGTCAATGGCCAGGACGTGACGGGCGTCGGGCTCTCGCGTATTCTGTATCGCCTGCGTGAGGCACCTCGACCTGTGGTCGTGCGCTTCGGCCGCCTGCCGAGCCAGTCCTCGCCCTTCCACGCCGTGTCCGAGTACAGCCACTTGCGCTCGTGGGGGTGAGCTCCATGACGTCCGTGTCTGTCCCTGTACCATGCCGAAGTCGATGAAAATCAATATATGCCGACTGCAGTTTTGATAGATTTATATTTTTATTGCGGCGACGTCGCCATGGTGCCGCCAGCGCCGGCAGCAGCGCCCGCCACCGCGGCAATGCGGCGCCAACGCATGGAGTTCGCGCCGCGTGTGTTTGTGACCGAAGACAAGTACGAGGACGTGATCCTGGCGTTGCAAGCGCGTGGGTGGACGCGCTTCGCGCAAGCGTCGTTCCCGCGCTTTGAGCTCAAATGGGCGCGCTACGCGCACATCGCATGGGACAACGTGCTGCCAACGCAGCGCGTCAACCATTTGCGCAATGCGGTCGTGTTCTCACAGAAGGATCTGCTGGCCAAGGCGCTGTACGCATTTGACGCTACAGCGGATACGCGGACGGTCGACACGTTCTTCCCGCGAGCGTTTGTCACTTCGGACACGCATCACGTCGAGTTATTGCGCCAGTGGTTTGCATACTGCGACGCACTGCGGATACTCAAGGCGACGGGCGTTCCAGACAACGACACCAGCGTCGTGGATGCCCTCAAACTGCTGTCAACTTTCGATCACTGGCTGGGATGTGGGGATCTGACGACAACGTCGCGTAGCGCTGCTCTTGATCTATTGCAGGCTCGCGACCCGCAGTTTCATGCCGTCGCTGACTGCAATGTGTGGATCTGCAAGCCAGCGAGACTGTCACGAGGTCGCGGGATCCAGTTGCTGCGCACGGAGGCGGAACTCGATGCGTTCCTGGCCGACTACGCTGCTGACACCCCGTGGGTGGTGCAGAAGTACATCGAGAGTCCGTTCCTGGGTTTCCAGAGGGGCCGCAAGTTCGACGTTCGCCAGTGGGTGCTCATCAAGTCCTTAGAGCCGTTGCAAGTGCTGTGGTATCGCCGCTGTTATCTGCGATTCTGCACGGAAAAGTTCACGCTGAACCAGCTTGACGCGCCATTTGTGCACTTGAGCAACTACTCAGTCCAGAAGCATGCGGCTTGTATCGATGATACTGATGATTTTAGTATGATGTGGAGTTCTGATCGCAGTAAAGTTGAATTGGAGAAGCTCTACGGTCGCAACGTGTGGGAGAGCGAGATTGTGCCTCGCATGAAGTCAGCGACCAAGACCACCATATTGGCTGTAGCACCGCAGCTTCAGACCGTCGGGGTGAGCACAGTGTCTTGGTGTCGTGTGACTGAATGATACTAACGGTGGACTCTGTCATTGATTGTAGCGTGGCTTCGAATGGTTGGGTCTCGATTTCGTGATTGACGGATTGCTTCAACCTTGGCTGCTTGAAGTCAACGTCAGTCCAGATGTCAGTCGTAGTACGCCAGTCACAGCAGAGCTGGTACCACTAGCCACAGAAGACGCATTCAAAAGTAAGACTATCGGATGTATTGCTCTGTTTTAGGGGTCGTGTCGATATCTCACGCTCTGTTCCGCCTGACAGTTCTTCTGGATGGCACATGCGAGGATTCTCATGATGCTGTAGACGCTGGCAATGGTTGGGAAAGCTTAATATGAAGAAGATCGACCGCCACACTCACTTCAATCACACATCGCAAGTTGCACGGCGCAATTCAGCCGACATAGTCGTATTTTCTTGCTTGATACTTTGCAAGTCAGCGAGGACTTTGTCCAGTTGGCTGCTGCTATCGCGACTTTGCAGTTGGGAAATCCAGTTCTCCAGGTCCCTTGCTGCATTTTCTTTCTTGCCCACGTCCCCAACAACGAGAATCAGTTCCTCAAACAGCTCGCGAACATGAGCAAATTTCCGGTAGCACTCAATGTACATATTGTCATCATCTGCCGACGAAGACGAGCTCAGTTGTGACGTTGCCACGGAAGCTGCACCAAAAAGCTTTTCATCTGTCACTGCCTCAGTTCGCTTGAGTTTCTCCGACGCGAAATTCAATTGCTTCTGCACTGAACGGATATCTTCGATGATTTTGGCAATCTCCTGCTTTTGTTTGTGCACTTGCTTGATGATTTCCATGATTCGGGTCGTGTACATCGTTCGATTGAGATTCTTCGGCAACTGGGAGTACGCTTTTTCCAGATTGCACATGGTCTCCATTTTCTGTTGGATCACCACCGCCATCTCCTTCATCTCTTTACGGAATTCTTTCATTTCCGCGATATACTGGCGACAGCGTGCCTTGCGATTGGACTTGAGGGACATCAGTCTTGCTTCTTCTTCCTCCAATGGCCGGCGATGTGTTTCCCATTCATTCTCAAGCTCGCGCAACTTCGCATCGTTCTTGGAGCAAATAACCTGTATACCACACATAATTCAGACCAATCTCGAAGTCTACTCTACGAAACTGACAATCTCTTACCTCAAGCTTCGAGATGTTTTCCGTGGCTTGCGGCAACATATCCAGCATCTGCTTACGTTCTTCAACGGCATCTTGCAGCTCTTGCAGCTTCTTCTTTCGCTTCTTGATGAGAATTTCAGACTCGGCAATAGCTGAAGTCTCTGTCTCGATTGTGACTCGCAGCGATACGATACGTTTGCGCCTCGTTGTCAAGTCCTCTTTCAGGTCGTCTAGAATGGCTTGGTTCGCGACCATTACATCCTGTCACGTGAAAACCTTTTGAGATCTGCGATTCACACGATACAACGCCATTGATTAACCGCACCTCTGTCCACATTTGGTGCTCCACAGCGTTCAATGCTGGAGCATGCTTCGGCACCGCGTCTTCAGATAATAAGTCAGTTACTTTTTCAGCTGGTGCATCATGGCGTAACGTTGCCATGGTGGAGTCGACAACTTTAGCAGGCGATACGTTGTCGGACTCAGACATAACCTCCGCAGGATCTGGTTGCTGTTCCGGTTTTGACGTGATTTCGGCAGACCGTGCAGAGTCGAAATCCGGGGATTCTACGGTCGCTGGCAAGTCAGTTGCTGCGTTGTTGTTCGCAATCATCTTCTCCTGAAACAAAGAAGACGTCATTTTCCAGATTTGAACAATAATCCACTGATCTAGCAATACCTCAAGAATGAACAGTTCATCGCGTTCACGCGGCGCATTCACATCTTCATCTTCGTAGCCATCTGCACCATCGAGAATCGTCGACTCCAACGCATTGTTCCTTGCCGATTGCAGATTGAGCTGTTCCAGTAGTGATGCTGCTAGGCATGCCTCGTCATGTGGAAATGTCCTAAGTGGTACCGCGCTTGATGGCATTGAGCGACTGCTTTGCCACGGCAGCGCAACTGGCAGCGTTCGCAAGGGCAACGCCTGGAACCCACGCACACCACGAAGCTGCTGATGTGGCATCACGTGCAGAGTTTTCTTGCTCATCCACTCTCCAAACAGTTGTTGCAGTTGATCGTGCTGCAAGACCAGTCTTGGATTATGGTCTGCAGATCCGGTCGCAGTGTGCACTGAATCCATCGGCGTGTCATCTGCCAGCGCACGCGGCAGCTTCCCGATGAGCCAGGCAAGCATCGACCGCGTGTCCTTTTCCGTCGGATACAGAAAGTGGTTGTATCCGCAATCGCCAGCATAACCAAGCTCCTGGACATGGAATTGTGAGCCATAGAAAGAAAGTTCAAGGTCGTCAATGTATCTGGTTACCTTGAGAATATTCGCGAGCTGCGACCCGATCCGGTGACGTGCCGCCACACCTACCGGTGCACCTTCCTTCAGCATTGGTAGCGTGAAGTCGAAATGCCCATCGAACTGCTGCAGCCGCTGCAAACAGCGATGCACAATCGCGACGAGGCTGTCGAACGTCAAATCTTTGATCTGTTGAGGCTTCGATGCACCATTCTCAGCCAAACTGCTCACACCACACGCTGCATGAGTCACCCTCCATAATGCGCACGCCCTCGCAAAGTCTCCAACCGCACCAGTCGCCATGCTCCAGGGCCGCAAAGATGTACGAATCCGCGTCGGTCGCCGTCATGTTCTTCCTCGATGGCGGATGCTTGACGTGCGATGTTGAACTGCATCAACGTCCTACTCTATTAAGTACGACACTCCACCATTCGATTCACTATGGTTCTCCTCTTAAGTACGCCATATCTTTTATGGAAAGATCACCCCAGCAGCGCATGGTCATTGCGTGACGAAGATGGTGGAAGGGAACGAGGGTTCGGTCGGGGTGACGCCGCAATGACGCGGCGTTGACCACAGCAGAAGCAGCACGCAAGCGCAGCGCTGGACGGAAGAAAGGAACCGCATGTATGTAGCTAGGCTTGAGGCCCGAGCCAGGTGGAGCTGAAGGGGGACAACGAGCGGTCGCGTTCCTTCCGGGAAAGATTCCTCTGCAGGCCGCGCCGGTTGGCGTCCGTCTTTTGGCGCCGTTGGTTGTAACGCTGGCGGTTCCAGCCGCCGATTTGGGGCGTGGCACAAGAAGTTACGCGCTGCTACCGAGCGAGCTCCGTGCACGCTGCTCGCGAGCGACGCACCAGCCATCTCAAAGCCAGGCCACGCCCATATCTAAAGCAATAATGGCGACGACCGACGTCGAGCCCGTGCTTGTTATCAATTGCCCGCCTACGATCACACCGCAGGTGGCACTTACAGGTGATGCTAGTGCGGATGACAGCAGCTCGATCTCGACCAGGACCAAGAGCACGCCAACGGCCGAGCAGCAAGAGCGTCTGAACCGCCACGACGAGCTGATCCAGCGCGCTCAGCATGCCATCGATGCCCTGCAGAAAGAGCTGCTGGAAGGTGATGGTATTGCGCCGTCAGCCACGACGGTCGTTGCGGCGTTGACTAGCATGGACACGCAAAGCGCCAAGGAATCAGCTGAAGTCACCGGGGAGGGCGCCACGGCGGCACCAACGTCAGGCACGACCACCACGTCACCGACACCGTTCGAGCTCTTGGAGCAAAAGATGCATGAGCTGGTGCAAAAGTACAATCAAGACCAGCGTATGGACGGCACAACGGATGAGTCGATGAACCAAGTGGTCGACGTCGCGCTCCTGCGAGCCACAGTCGCAGAGCAAGAACTCATGCTGCTGCGCCTGACCGAGCAAGACGCACAGCGCCAAGCCGAGACCGAGCACCTGCGCAAGAGCGTATTGGCGTTGCAGCAAGACCTCATGCGTCTCATGAATATCGTAGAGCTACAGATGCAGCTGCCGGTGCAGATGGCGCCACCGCCACCACCGCATCATCCATCGATGATGACTGACACTATGAATGGCCTCGGGCCTGGACATCGCGAGTACCAGCGCCTGCTTGCTGAGCTGGAAGGCGGGAAGATGGATCCCACGCGTATGAACTCGGAACTCAGCTCGGTCGCGGCACTAATGAGCAGGCGTTTGATGGACAATGGCAACAAGATGCCTGGCTCCATCGACATGGCAATGATCTCGTCAATTGATCGATGTGGCCCTCCCAGCCGACTGATGGACCATACCCAGCACCTGCTCGTTTCTCCGCACGACTCACATATGGCTGGAAGCCGTGAATCGTTTTCGCCGCAGAAGAAACGCGCCAAAACGACCAAGCTCGGCAAGCGACCATGGACCGTGGAAGAAGACCAGGCACTGGGAATGGCAGTTCAAACCACCGGTGCTAGTGATTGGTCTGCGATCTCGCGTATCTTGCCGGGCCGTTGTGGCAAGCAGTGCCGTGAACGCTGGGTCAACCATCTTAGTCCAACGGTGAACAAAGAAGCGTGGACTGAGCAAGAAGATGACATCATTTTCAAGACTCGCGACAAGATAGGCAACCACTGGGCTGACATTGCGCGCTTGTTGCCCGGACGAACAGACAATGCGGTCAAGAATCGCTTTTACTCGACCATGCGGCGACGCTTGCGGCAGCAGCGCAACGTGACGCGGCAGAAAGACCAAGAGCGCGAAAACTCGAACGCTAGTGTGAACGGGACATTTTCGTCCGCAGGCAGCGAAGCCAATTCATCTGCGCCGACGTCCCCAACTAGCACTGACAAGACGATGGAAGACATCAAGATGGAGACAACTGATTGCGAGCAGACCGAACAACTTGACTACGGCTTGAAAAACGAATAAAGTGAAACGAAGGGACGAGCCGCGAGGGTGCAAGCAGGCATGCGAAGTTCGTTGATAGAAAGAAGGCATGGTCTACGGTGTCGCGTGTGTCGTTTTTCGTCGCATTCCATGTTCATGTATTTATTTGATGCCTGATTCACGCAATTGATCGTCTCGTTGCATCTCTTCTTGCCTTCTCTCTTTTCCTGTTGGTCGACGCTGGTACGTTTTTGGATGTGGGGTCGTTGGCGGCCGTTCGGAGCGGCACGGGCGTGTAGCGCGGCAACGTGGATGTGGAGGGTCGTGCACCCGTCCATCTCGTTCGGGTTCGGCTGGCATGAGCGGCGTGAAGACACCAGCCAAGTTCAAATGGCGTGTGGACTCGGAGAAGCATGTCGTGGTGTGGAACTTCGAGCGTCGCGGGTGGGTCAAGACTGAGGGAGACGACTGGAACATCTTCTGGGCGAACAAGACGACGATCAAGACGATGTTCAATCCCGAGAATGGGCTACGACTGGTAGATGGCCAATACGTCAACCATTTTCCCAACCATTATGAACTCACACGCAAGGATTTGATGGTCAAGAACATCAAGCGATATCGCAAAGAGATCGCCACAATGCTCGCGTCAAACAATCCAGCGACTTGTCCAGCGTTCGGACCAGCGCCGGGAAATCCGAAGCTAGTGACCACCCCTGAGTCCCTTGACTTCCTCCCTATCACGTACACGCTACCAGCTGATTACTCGCTGTTTGTCGAAGAGTTCCGGCGCAATCCAAACACGATGTGGATCATGAAGCCGTGTTCAAAAGCACAAGGCAAAGGCATCTTTATCATCAACAAGCTGTCACAAACCAAGAAGTGGGCCAACCAGCGGTGGACCAATATGCCGATCAAAGAAGGCTATATTGTCTCGCGGTACATTGAAAATCCTTTGCTCATTGGAGGCAAGAAGTTTGACTTGCGCATGTACGTTCTAGTGGTGTCGTACCGACCACTCCAAGCATTCGTGTATCGCGAAGGATTTGCGCGCTTTTGCAACGTCAAGTACTCGTCCGATGTGGATGATATGGATAATCCGTTCGTGCATTTGACCAACGTCGCTGTCCAAAAGAACAATGAAGACTACAACAGCAAGCACGGCGGGAAATGGAGCATCAAGAACTTATGCATGTACGTAGAGGCGACTCGAGGTCGCCATGCGGGCGACAAGCTGCTGCATGATATCCACGCTGTCATGCTCCACGCACTCAAGGCAGTGCAGAACGTGATCATCAACGACAATCACTGCTTCGAGTGCTACGGGTACGACATCATCATCGACGACACGCTCAAGCCATGGCTGTGCGAAGTAAATGCATCGCCGTCGCTAAGCACCACCACGACAGACGATCGAAACATGAAGAGTAGGCTACTTCGAGACGTGTTGGAGCTGAGTGTGGTCAATGACATCCCTGAACAGCGACGATCTACACAAATGCCCGTGCTGAGCCCCACGAACGGTTTCCAGTGGCTCATCAATGAGGCTGCTCAAGTGGACTCGGATCGTCTCAAGGATCAGCAAAAGAAACAAACCAAGAAAGCGACGACCCAATGGCGATAAGCATAACCTCTGTTCATCCCACGGTTGGCTCTGGTAGGGTAATAGGCGTTCCACAGCTCTCTTGCGGAAATCACCCAACCTAGCTCAGCGATCACATCGTGTCACGCACCTGAATTGTGACTCCGATTGTCAACTGTGCCGTTGATCTCTGATAGATGATGAGCGTAGTGAGCTCGAAGTTGATGTTGGCTTCAATTAACGTGAGCGTTGTATTTGCGATCATATTTGGTGCACACAATCGAAGAGCGTCGTCTCCGCGTCTTATCTGTGGCACAGCGCGATCAGCACGCAATGAAGGAAAGCAACAAGCCTCAGGCAGTCCAAGCATCAACAGCGCAGGTCCAGCAGACGTAGCAGCATCACTGCGCTAGCCCAGGATGAGCAATGGTGGTGGCTCCAACATCCTGCGTGGCGGCAAACGCACGTATGACTGCAAGACGCTGATTGGCAACTTCGTCGAAGAAGCTTATCGCCCCAACGCTATCACAGCGTCGTGGCCGGGCAATGACAACTACGAGACAAGCACGCGCCATCAGATGCTGAACGGTGTCAATATGCGCACGCGTGAGTTTGGAACTGGCCTGAAGAAGTCGGACGACCCACGCTTCGATTACAACCAGCTTGTCAACGCTGATCGCACTCGCGGCTCCAATACTTGCGTGTCGATCGGGCATTCCGCGCACAACAACTCGAGCAAGGTGAGGAGTTGTACACTGCTTGCACTTGCTTTACTCTCAGCTCAAGCTATTGGCATGGTAGGCGACCGAGTTTGCAGCCCCTCGCGAGATGAAAGGACGTCGGATGCCGCCTGACGAATTGGACAAGCATCGCGCGCGTTGGTCCAACGAGAATGAGCAGCTCAAGCAGTTGCGCTACGTGACGGAATCGTCGGCCACGCAGGACTACTTCATCAAGGAATCGTTTCGAAAGGAGCTCTTTCGAACGACCAGTCCTTCGGCATCAGCGCTGTCTTGAGTATGAGCGCGAGGTGTCAGTCATCGCGTAGAACCACGATTATGATATCAGGCAGTATCTCCATTTGAACAAACCCACATTGAGGCTCATGCACCGCTGGTGATGTCAGAAAAATGGACACAGATGGACAGACAGGAGAATGGAGGAGGACGCGGGCGTATGCATCACACGCGTTATTTGGACAGCGCACACACATCAGCGGTGCCGACTTCCTACAATTGTCGCGCAGCGCGATGGCAAGGTCGTGATCGCGGGGTCACGACACTCGAGGGTCGTCCTGTTCTAGCGAAAAGCTTTTCATGCTTCTTTGGCGGAGCACGTGTTCTTGCTCCTAGGAACGACATGACAGCAGTTAGTTGCTTTCTCCAGACTTTCTCCAGAATTTATCCAGATTTCATGCCACGCACTCGCGAAGGTCGATGACCATGGCGCAGATGTTGTCGAGGCTGCCGCGTGCGTAGGCTTCCTCCATAATAATGCGAGCGGCAACCTGTGGATCGTCATGCTTCATGACCAATTGGGCAGCGTCCTCGTTCGTGAGGGTATCCCAGACGCCGTCGCTGGCAACAATGACAAAGTGATCGTTGGCCGTGCGGCGGAACTCGTGCACTTCGGGCTCCGCCACAACAAACGGCTTGAGCATGCGGTCACCAATGGCGCGCGACACTGCTAAAATGCCCTCAACGCGCCACACGCCCCAGAATACGACCGAGCCACCCAGGTCGTGGATGCGCTTACGCTCGTCCGGGCGGTTCGGTTTGTGATCAGACGTGAGCACGGTCACTTTGCCGGTGCTGTGCACTAGAATGGCTCGCGAATCACCTGCATGGGCGACAAACAGATCGTCGCCGCGTGTGAGCACCACCACAGCCGTTGAACCGTCCTCAGCGTTCTTGCGGTTCGCAATTTGCAAGTACTGCGCGCGCACACAAGGAGAACGAGATAAACAATATCCGGTGAGAAACCACAAGAATCCTTCCAGGCAGATGCGCGTCACCAACTTCCTGATCTGTGCGAAGAAAGCCGAGTTTGAGTGCTTCGGCTGGCTGCTTGGTCAGCGATGGCTCGCGGATGATGTTCTGGCACATGGCCTGCACGCAATAGCTGTTCCACAGCATCGCACTCGTTATCAGCAAGCACGTGACACCGAACGAGCGTTGCGACGTACTTGGCAGCACCATCACCGCCATGGCCATCAAATACGCCATAAAACGACTGAGTTGGGTCGCCTGGAAGGACAAGGGTCGCGTCAGAACATACTCATGTTGGCACACGCCCGCATCCACTCGCACCGTTGAGATCAGCATGTGCAGTGTGTCGATCTTCCATGTACGGTCTCCGTCCCTACGTCACCACAACTCATGTCAACAACAAACCAACCGCACCGGATTAATGTGATGCCGCACCTGCATCTGCGAGACGCCATAACGATAGAGCACGTTCGGGTTGATCGGCGGACAGACTGGCACTTCAAATGGTGCGACGCCCGATCTGCATCATCATCATCATCATCATCATCATCACCAGCATCATCGTCAATACAAGTCACCATCAAATCTGACGACACCTTCGGGCCATCTGTGTAATCCCGTCACACGAGCACGCACCGCCAGGAAGCCGCGACAAAGCGCAGAAACACCACGAGCACGACGAGGAAGAGCACGTGGCTCATGTAGCTGTCGCGCATCTTGCTCGCAACCGCTTCGATCAAGTCCAGGTTGAGCACCGGCAACATCGAGAACAGCGGGCACCGAGGGAGAGCTCCAGGCAGCGCGGCGAGGCGTCTTGGGTGGGCGACGACCGCGTTCCAGCTTTGGCTCACAACAACTCGCGGGGGAGGGCGAGAACGACAGCGCGCGTTGACGACGACAGATCCCGATGCAGCAGACGCAGCTCAATGCACTGCAGTGGAGCGGATGCAGGCAATAACGATCGACGCGATGTCGTCGCAGTGGCGGTCCACGCACGTATCACTCAACGCGGAATGGCGTTGGTTGGAACACTTCAGCAGTCAGCGCAACACACTGACGCGTCCAGCACTCGGGAGGGACTTCCGCCTCCCTCCCCCCCTCAAACAGCAACGCGGCGTTGACCCCCTAAATCTCCCAATCAACGACTCAGCGCGGCGAGAATGAGCCAATCAGAGACGTTCTAAAGATAGAGGGGATTGTGGGTTATGGTGGGGTTTTAACAATGATTGAACCTTCATCATGCAGCAGATGGGTCAACGACGGGCAAGATGGCGCCGCTGTATGTGAGCACGAGCTCGTGCTGCTGGTCGATGAACATGGTGCCAACGCTGAGTTTGGGCAACAGGCTCTGTGCCGGATCATTCAGCAGGAACGCGTGGATGCACTCGTCGTATAGCGTGCACAGGATGGCTGGGCGCTGCATCCGGAGAAAATGCCTGCGAGCACAGCACGTGAGACGCTGCCAGAGTGGGTCGGTGGCGTCGATTAAGTACGCGTCGTACCGCTGCGCGTAGAGACTGTAACCGGATGAAGACGCAAAGATGCCGACAGTGCCCGGTGGCAAGAGCGACAGAACGCCTTGGAACTCACGCATGTGCTGGACGCTCACAGGCTTTTGCTCGTGCTTGCACTGTGTGACCACCTGCAGATCCAGATCTGGCAGGTGCCAAGTTCCCTGTCACATGCGCAGATGAGATCCATTAGAATTATGCCTGCATTGGTCATTAGAATGCAACGGCGATGCCGGTCATGTGTCGCACTTGGTGGTCAACACCGCCATCGCGAGAGAGCTGGGTGGGATCCAGCTGACACTGCAGCTTGGCCAACGTTCGGACGACTTGATCCTCATACGCCACGCCTCGGTCTCGATTGGTCATGCGGGATACATGCAGCGGCTGCTGCGAGAACGCCCGCTTCCGTGACACGCATGCGCGCCATCGCGTCCAGCCGCTCGTCATCGCCACGCGCCGTCCGCTTCATCACACGTCGCACATGCCTCCACTGTTCCACCACAGCGCAGCCTCATTAAAGTACGATTAGACGACGAGCCAAGCCAAGCCGAGCCGAGTTGTGTACGTTTTCGATGACAGGCGGCGACGTCACCAAACAACGTCCCTCCAAAACCTGAACGGATCGGTTCGCAACTGCATGGCATCCTCCACGATGGCGTTGCCATCGACGACGACGACGACGACGACGACGACGACGATGGAGCCACCATCGAGGCCTTCTCGCGACAAGGACGAGCAGCGCCGCATGATCGAAGAGCTGCTGTCGGACCTGCAGGTGGACACGGGCGACGTCGTGCTGTTCGACCGCAAGTGCACGTCCATGGGGCTGTACGGCGGCAGCATCTGCGTGTGCGCCAAGTTCTTCGGCGGCACGCAATGGGACCACAACGGCGTCGTGCTCAAGGACAGCGCCACGGGCACGCTGTTTCTCATGGAGGCGGCGCTGTCGGGCGTCAAGATCCGCCCGCTCGTGGAGCGCCTGCAGCGCAGCGCGTCGTACGACATTGCCGTGCGCAAGCTGCAGGTGCACCGCACGCCCGAGTTCCACGCGCGGGCGTGGGAGTTCGCGTGCGCGCAGCAGGACGTGCCGTACGAAGACCGCCCGCAGCGCCTGTTCAACGCCAGCGTGGCCGTGCCGCAGCGCATCGAGCGCGAGCGGCTCTTCCGCCTGCTCATCGACACCAAGAAGGAGCTGGCCAAGCTCGACGGCGACCTCATGCACCGCCACAACATGCCCGAGTTCGAGCGCAACGCACTGCTCAAGGAGCGGGATGCCGTGCACGAGCGCTACCATGCTGTGGCTGCTGAGCTGAGCCAGACTGAACGCTCCGTGTTCGAGAACGCCGCGGCACCTGCCAGCAAAGTGTTTTGCTCGCAGCTTGTGGCGGCGCTGTACCAGCACCTGGGGCTGCTGCTGCCGTATCCGTCGGCCAACTCGTACTTGCCCAAGCACTTTTCACAGCGCGGTGGCGCGCGCTACCTGCACCTGCAGGGTGGCGCGAGTTACCTGCCGGAGCTGTCGTTGCGGCGCGATCTCGAGGCCAACCACGCGCGTTATCGCCGTCGCGCCGTGGAACGCGACCAACGCGCACCGCAGACCAGTGAAGAAGTGAACGCGATCGTGCGTTGTCTGCGACGCCACCCATTGTTCCACACACTGAGCGAGTCCGAGCTCGTGGACATCACCAAGCACTTCCGTCGCCGCACGCTCGACGATGGCCAAGTCGTGTTCTACCAAGGCATGCAGGGCGACTACTTTTACATCCTCCAACATGGTGAGTGCAAAGTGTACGTCAACTACGACCACCTGGAGCAGACCAAGACCGACGAAGACTCGCCCGAGTCCAAGCAACCGGCGTTGCTGCTGCGGCGGCGCAAGACGCTGGCACTACCGGACTTCCAGAACTCGTCCAGCCTCGTTGGCTCGAACGAACGCGTGCTGGTGGCGACCAACGGACCAGGATCCGCGTTCGGTGACTCGGCACTCATCTACGGCACGCCGCGCCGCGCGAC
Source organism: Lagenidium giganteum (assembly GCA_002286825.1). Lineage (NCBI taxonomy): Eukaryota > Oomycota > Peronosporomycetes > Pythiales > Pythiaceae > Lagenidium > Lagenidium giganteum. Next base: position 70,107 of record NSDO01000388.1, read on the forward strand.
ATTGAAGGCTGTTGCACCACAGACGAGCGCAGCTTCGTCATCGACGACAACAGAGCCCGTGGTTGTGGCGTGGCAGCTCGACAAGCAGGCGTTCCGTGCCGTTGTGGAAGCCCATCCAAGCAGCCAATGCTCGCTCGACGAGTATCACTTCCTCATGCAGACCATCTCGGAGCATCCGTTGTTTGCGGCGTTGGATCGACGAGCGCAGGCGTTGGCAGTGCGCAAGTGTTTCCCGCTACACGTGCGGAAGGGCACGACGGTGCTGGCACAGGGCGACTCGGGCGACTACTTCTACGTCGTCGAGAGCGGGAAATGCGAGATTGCGCGGCGCAAACCTAAGTGCGAGCACGCGCTCGTAGACCGCGTGGTAGGCGCTGGTGCGTCTTTCGGTGAAGCTGCGTTGCTGTACAACAGTCGCCGCGGCGCGACTGTCACGGCGCTGGAAGACACCAAACTGTGGTGCATGGATCGCGCCACATTCCTCACCATCACGCGCAGTGGCTCTGCTGCACTACATAAGCTGTTCAACAAGGTCAGCAGTGTGACGAAGGACCAGGAGGCGTTCGTGACGGGCAGCGACCTCACCAGCATGCTTGAGGGTGCCAACAAACAACACCAGCAGCAACAACAACAACAACAATCGGGGCTGGCCCAGGTGGTGCATGCGGCATGGCCTGACGAGCAGGGCTACTCTCGCGCCGTGAAGTTGGCGCTGGCGCTGCTGTTCCACGATCCCTCCGGTCTCGTTAACTTCTCGCAGTTCGCGCACTTTCACATTGCGCTGAGCACGTCCAATATCGACCAACTGCTGCCTGAAGCCACGTTCCGAATTGTCAAGCTGTTGGGTGCACGCTATCACGACAACAGCATTATCAGCGACCACAGCAACGAGTTTTCAGGTATTCCGCTGCGAGACTTGCCTGCAGTGCTCCGGCAGTGGACGACAGGTGGAGCTGCGCCGACATCCGCACCAGCAACCACCTCCGAGCTCACCTTCTATCAGCGACTATTCGACGCCCCTGATGCCGCGTACGTGGTCAGCTACGATGATCTCGCTCGCGTGTTTGCCGGTCTCTCGGACGACGATGACAGCCCTGTGCTTGACTTCGACGATGACGATGAGGCAATGGCGGCGGTGGACTCCGACTTCACAGCTTTCGTGCACGCGCTCAAGCGTGACATCGCGGCCCTGCGCACTGTCTGGCGGGCTGCCGAATTCCGCATCGACGGAGCTGCTGCCGAGGACCCAGACACGGGCAAGCAGCACCTTACGTTCGACGCCAACCTCACGTCCGGCTGGATTTCGGCCATTCGCCACAATCCGACAGCCGGCGACTGGGGCTTTCTCCAAGCAGAGATCGAACCCACGACTATACACACCGACGACCGAGAGAACGTTCAAGCACAACAGACTCGACAGTGGCGACAAGCTACGTCTCTGGCTGCCGCCATAGCCGCGGGGGCGTTCTCTCGAACGGCGTGTGCGCCATTGGAACGCCTCAAGATCCTCATGCAGGTTGGTCCTCCAATCTCAGTGCCTCGCACTCCGTACACAGGACTGTTCCGTGGCTTTGAGAGCATGGTTCGCATTGGTGGCGTGCGTGGTGAGTGCTGTGTGGCGTGTATCTCCACATGACCTTGTGAACTGATTCGTGTCTTTGTGTGAACAGGCATGTATAGCGGCAACCTTGCTCACTGTCTCTGGGTCATTCCGTCGCTGCCGACCAAATTCTTGCTCTGTGATGCCTATCGAGCGCAGCTCGCAAAGTTGGCGCTGTTTCAAGATCCGTTTGCGACTGACGCTGAGTCAAACAAACGGCGTCGTCGCTGGTCGTCCGACCTAAGAAACCTATTAGCAGGTGGTCTCGCTGGTCTCACAGCCAACTGCCTGTTCTACCCGCTGGACGTCGTGCGTGGTCGGTTGAGCACGCAGCAGTTTGCGTCCAGCGAGCGCCGATACCACGGTATTCGCGACTGCTTCCGTCAGATGGTGCGATCAACCGCATTGCATATGCTATCTACACGCTGACACTCTTACTCATCCATCGTTGTTACGCAGTACACACGAGAGGGAACTCGTGCGTTCTACCGGGGCTTCGCACCGGCCAGTCTCGGCGTGTTTTCGTACATCGGCTGCAACTACGCTATCTACGAATTCCTCCGCCCCGTGTTTATCCTGTACGACACTGAGACGATCGCTAGCGGAAGCACGCTCGGCCATCCAAGCGTACCCGGCCAGATTCTATGTGCGACGACGGCATCGGTCACATTGCAGTTCCTGTCGTATCCGTTCGATCTCGTGCGTCGGCGAATGCAAGTGCAAGGCGCTTGGCTACCAGCACCCAACAGCACAGCCGATGCCTTTCCGACTTACACTTCATCGTGGGACTGCGTGCAGCAAACCATGCGAGCTCATGAGAGCAGCATGCTGCGTGTTCGCGCACTCTACCGGGGCCTCGTGGTCAACTGCGTCAAGGCACTGCCGACCGCGGTGCTATCGTTCCTTACGTTTGAGAAGATCCGTGAGGTAAAGACCGATGACGAGTGAAAGCCGAAAACACCTCAGTAGAGACAGAAGCAATAAATCTCGTTCATAGCATCTGTTTGTTGATTGCTGGCATTCGTGGTGTTGGGAGGGGTGGCCACCCCCTTGCTGACCCCAGCGGCGCACCATGACCTACCATACTAAACACAACCATCGTTTGGTACAATCACATGTGTTGTGACACACATTCTGGCTGAGTGCTCGTCCCTGGAGCGCTGGCTCAGTGGAGACACAATAAGCAATGTGTACACGACGGTACTCACCTTGCCCAGGGTTTTTCCCTCAGATGAGGTTTTTCCCTCGTGGCGGTACCCTTTAGAAATAGATTAGATCCGACCCGGATGGGCCGGTTAAGCACTCTCTAATTT
>NSDO01000389.1:39714-54256 GCA_002286825.1 Lagenidium giganteum
AACATAGAGCCCAGAACATGTTCACACCTGTATTTATAGAAACGAGCCAAGCAAGCGTTGATGCTCGTCGGACAATGCTGCAAGATCCGCACTAAAGCGGACGTGGACGATCTCATCAAAGCCTTCGTCTTTCTACACTCGGACACATATTAGGAACTAATTGGTGTGTGGGAATATATAGTTTTCCACTTGCCTTTGGAGGAGTAGCATTCTTGAAATATGTGTGGATTGCAATTTCTGGAATCGCTTTCGCTGAGGTGAGCATTCGAAATGTGTTCAAGTGCATAGCTAGTGGCTTGGAAATATCCAGAACAAAGCATCGAACAGGCAGTTTCTGCAAGTTGTCCATGTAAGTCATGCCACCAGGGAGCACGTCGAAGGCCAAGCTTACCTGTGCCTTTGCAACATCGACCCACTCGCGCCGCGCTCGTGGATCTCGATTTGTACTGTCAACAACAACGCTCTTTCCGCTTTTCAGCGCGTCGATGCATGCAGATTTACATCTAGCCACACTTTTGAGTTCGTCTTGGTTGACCACGACGTAAGATGCTGATGCATCTGAGAAGAGACGACGAGCATTGAAGCTCTTGCCAGAAGCTGGCGGCCCCACCAGCACAATGAGCTCCTGCTCCGATCGCACGCAGACTGCATCAGCTGGCTCCAGATTTTGACCTAGGATAGATACCGTCGGACTCACATATAAAACAAATGAAGCCATAACGATGCGTACCTGCTGGAGATGACTGAACAAGTGGTCGAGGGTCGAAATCAATCTCCCACATTTCAGGGCGTGTGTGGATACGTTGCGTCGCATTAAGAAACAACGCCTCTGGCGTGAAGAACGGCAGCTGGAGGTTGAGGGCGAGCTTGTAATCCGTAGCGGCGAAGTCTTTGTTCCGCCCAGCGATCTTTGGTCGACCAGCTGCATCGCCGCAGTAGAAACTTTTGGTTTTGTCAACTGGCATTGACTCATCGACATTGAGCTCATTTAGAAGCCATTGCCAGGCACCGTAGCGTGGCTTTCGCATCAGGTCATCTTTCGTCGCAAAGAGGACGACCATCTGCACACCGAGGTTGGTGACAATTGCTTCCATCTTTTTCTGCAGAAGGTATCAGCAAACAGCCATCTGAATCGAAATAAACTAGAATGCATCATACCTGCACGTCTGTCGCAGACGTTTTACCCTTGGCGACTCCGTTTTGGTTGGAGAGAATGACCAAGAGGAACCCTTGCTTCGCGAGTTGCTTGAGCTTTTGCTTGACGTTTGACGGATGGAAAAACTTCCAGTCGTTGGCATTTTCCGCAAAGCGTTTGCCGCTCTTGGTCACGATGATCGTCCCATCGAGATCGAACGCAGCGATCTTGAGCGGGTTGGAATCTCCATTGGCGCTATCGTTGCGTGCATCCATGTAGTATAACGAACCGTTGTCGATATCGCGCCACGGTCGCAACTGTGGAGGCAGTATTGGCACGTCGGCTTCACTGCCTAGATCGTCGCTTCCAGGCAGCGCTCCCCTCTCCTCATGACTCTCAATGCGACGCTTTTTTCGATCTCCTTGGTCGTCTCCACTGTCCCCATTCCTACTCATCAGGTCGTTACAGCGATAGCTCTGTTCCGGTAGCCGCGCATTCTTCTCCACACAGTCGCGCACCCATTCCCATTGAAGCACAGATGCTCTGGGTTGTCGCTGACGTGCTGCGGCCACGTGTGCCTTGTCGTCCGCAGTCAGAGTATCTGTCGCCGTGAGGACAACGATCCGTGTCGCGTCACTGGCTTCTGTCACCACTTGCCCGCCATGCGAGAGGATCCACTGTCGCACCCCCTCGTCCCTCGACTGCGTCGGCGGCACGAGCAAGACGCGGTCCTCTTCAAACAGCCGCGTCGCCGGTCGCTTCCGCACGACAAACGCATCCATTTGGATCTTGGTGGCTTCCAACGACTCGGTGACATCTGGTGATCCAGCCCACCAGTGCCGTACCGGTTTAATCCAAGAGCCGGCGCATGCGCCAGAGCCAGCTGCTTTAATGGAGTCGCCATTCTCATTGGCGTCATCAGATCGCCGCGGGAGAAGCCGCGAGGCGACGAGCGAACCGACCACTGGGTTTCTGTCTGTAGAGGTCGACATTCGCCGCATGCCATGGCCGAGTCCGCGGCACGAGCCGAGCGTGTGAGGGAGCTCAAGACCTTCATCCCCAAAGGCCGATGGAAAGTCACCACCGAGTGTGGCATCTGCGGCGGCCAGTTTGGGTACCTGCGGCCGCGCCATCACTGCCGCAACTGCGGCGTGTCCGTGTGCGGCAAGCACTCGCAGAACCGCGCAGCGATCCCGACGTCGCTCTCGACGGAGAAGCAGCGCGTGTGTGACGTCTGTTATCCGAAATGCGAGTTTGGCATCGGCACGACGCAGCGACGACGTGGAAACACGACCGCGACGCCCAGGCCGCGAATGAACTTCACGTTTATGGAATTCGACCCGGCGACCAACTCGACGCGACTCGTAAAGACGGATCGCGGGGGACGACCGGCGATCCCAAAGAGTCCGAGTAATCACCGACAGCGATCCAAGAGCAGCGCAGTCGCACCACCGAGTCGGAGCAGAGAGGAGCCCGCGAGACAAGCACGTGCCTTCGATGAATATCATATTCCTGAGCCAGCCCCTGCGCCTGCTGCTGGTCGACGGAGAGGATTATCCCAACCGCCTCAGCCAATCCATCAATCCAATCAACAGCCACCCCCGCAGCGCAGGCGATCGCCGACGCAGGCGCCGCTGCAACGCGCAGATACAGCGCCTCAACTACCCCATGGCCAACCAGTCGATCCGAAAAGTCTACCGTTCGACATTCCGTCGCCGCGAAAGCGCAAGAATCCCAAGCTCATCACGATCGGAGTGAAGACCAAGCCCGCGTTTCCAGAACCTGCTTCGTCGCCTGATGACCCGTCAGGCATTGTATCACTCGGAGACGACTTTGGGATGATGCCACCAGTAGAAGTGACTCATCTCGTTGCGTCTCATCAAGTCGCCGGCCCACTGCGCTCCAATATGGCTGAAATATCCCCACCCTCTCCAAAGAAACTGCGGGAAGTGCCACTTGGGACGGCGCCGTTGCATGGCAAGCGTCGAAGCAAGCCGCATGCTGAAGATAGAAAGACGACGTCCTCATCAACAGGCACCATCTCAGTAAGTGAGAGCGAAGGATTCGACGCAGACAAGTCTGTTGGGGGTCTTCAAGGCTGCGATTGTGCAGTGGCCAGTTTAGGACCTGAAGCATGCGACAATGATAAACAGCAACCCGTGCCCGAGGAAACAACACTTGACGACAAGAAGGTGTGCGATGGCGCTACTATAGAGCCCAAGCCCATCGCACTCTACGAGAGCAAGCCACAAGCTATTCCTGCTCCAGTTGAAGAGGTGATTCCGCCCGTGCCAGCCCCAGTCACAGCAAAACCAATTGCCACAACACCAGTCAACAATCCCGAACGTCCACATCGTATCTCGGTCGAAGAGAAGAAACTGATGCAGCAGATCTTGGATCTGGAGTCGCAAATCTGCGACCATCAGATGGAGCTCCCAGCTCTGATGGACGAATGGAAGCGTGCCGAAGTTGCAGCCATGACAGCATTCGAAGCTGCCCGGAGGTCGAAAGAGCGAGTTCAACAGTACGAGAAAGCTCGAGCTGCCGTCAACTACGCGATCCGAGCTGGTGTCAAGTACTACAAGCAGAAGGAGTACGACGCCGCCATCCTCGAACTGACCCGAGCCGCCGCCATCGAACGCACCAACGCCAAAGTGTGGTATCTGCTTGCCGAGAGCCGATTGAAGGTTCGTCAATTCGAAGAAGCAGAGACCGCGTGCCGCATGAGTCTGGGTCTTCAGAAGACGCCCGGATGTCAGGCACTACTCGGTCGCATCTTGCAGCAACAAGGGCGCCATGATGAAGCCATCCAGTGTTATTTAACTGCCTTAGATCGGTAATTTTTCTCTAATTTATTTCTTGTTATATCAGTTCGTAACAGTTGACGAGTCAGTGGCGAGCRAGTGGGTGTTTGGGTTTTTCCTCTCCGATATTCAAAATCCCGGTACTTGGTGGCCGGAAGCGGGAGGCTCATGACGAAATTGCGCGCGCGGAACGAAGCGACGGACTACACGGACATGCTCTTGCCCGCCAAGCCCTTGAAGAAGCGTCGAGGGAGCGACGACGAAGAGGACTCGGACGAGTTCGAGAAGAAACCCAAGGCCAAGGTGACCAAGCGACGGAAGAAGGAGGTGACCGACGACGACGATGACAAGCCTGTGGTCGTTGCCAAGAGCAAGCCGGTGAGCAAACCCAAGAAGACGACGAGTGAGACGACCCAGCGAAAGGTGGCGGCGGTGGAAGTGGAGATGCCGGTTGCGGGCGATTTTGAGTCACTGCGGAAGAAGTACGACGCGCTGCGAGAGGTACGTTGGCTGGCGTTGGCGACGGAGTTGCTGGACGGCTGGGCTGATGTGGTATGATGCGCTTTAGTTCCGAGAAACCGAGACGGAGAGGCTACTCAAGGAAGCCAGGGCGCTCGCGCAGGAGGAGAAGAAGACGTACGAGAAGCTCATCTCTAAATTGAAGAAGGAGATCACGACACTATCAGCACGAACCCACGATGCCGAGACCAAGCAAGCCCAGCGGTTGGAGAAGTTGCAGACAGAACACGAACTTCGGTCGGTCTTCCTGGGCTGCTATTCACTATTGGTGGCTTTAACTGACGTGACGATGCGCTTTTGTAGTATTGAAGCTCTCAAGCGCGAGCGGAAAGAAGCGGAAGCAGACAGCGCTCGTCTTCGAAAACAGATCCGCGAGCTCGAAGGTGGCTCATCGCGGAATCACATGATGGATCTCGCTTCTTCCGCAAGGAGAGGAGAAGATAGCGTCGAGCTCAGTCATGCGAAAAAGGTAAGCGTAATCTATGCTTGTGATGTACTAGGAATCGAAGCAACTGACTCTGCTATGATTTACTCAGCTCCTCAATGTTTATCGGCTTGTTACAAGCACCGAGATCCGACTGATTGAGGGGTCTGACGATGAAGACGAAGACGACACGTACACTGACGTGGCTTGCGCCACAATCGACTCGGTCACGGGGAAGCGATTCCAGTTCGATCTGGCAATACCTACCAACGACACTGACGAGGTCGAGTACGTCCCGAATGACAAGCAATCGGGAGATTTCAAGCCGCCAACATATTTGCAGGTGCGTTTTGGTTGTGTTATGCTGTCGAGGGTGGTTGTCATGAGACTCATACTTGCATGTTGTAGGAGGAGTTGAGTTTCAAGCGATCCGAGATGACCAAATTCATGCGTACACTGCTCGATGTCGTGATCCGAAAGAAAAGCCCGAGCTCAGGCAAAAGATAACGTAGCCGTTAGTTGTACATAGGTAGTCAGTGGTCCAGCAGTATATTGTACCCGCGGTTCAATTCGACAGGACTTCTACGTTGTCTATGGTCTGTATTCATGTAGAGGGCTGTTCAGGCATCGGTTGTGTGCGATATTGGTCGTACTCATCCTTCGTCAGCAGAGATTCCTGGATGTCGATGATTTCATTGGTTTTTGGCTGCACAACGACCAAGTAGCCGTCCGAAATGGGCTTCTCCTGAAGCAGTCGAGGGTTCGCCACGAGGCTTTCGTTCACTTCGAGCAGAGTGCCACGCATGCAGCTATACAAGGAGAGAATTAGCTGACGTCCCCACACTRAATAGTCGACTGATCGTACCTGCGAATAGCGTACGAAGCTCCGCTTTTGCATCGAATGTGGCAGAGAATCGACTCGGGGAGGAGGAACTGACCGCCCTTCTTCTTCTTGCCACTCACCCGACTGTCAAGCACATTGTTCGAAAACTCGATGCTTTCGATCTCCTCGGCCATCACTGGATGCGTAGGAGCAACACCAACCTGCACATATTTGATCAGTTAGGTTCCATTCGCGTCACTTGCCAGTCGAGTCGCCTCACCACACAGATGCGATTCGAGTGCATGTGCACGTAGTGGTCTTCGCGCTGCTTTCCCATGACGTCACAGGCAAACAACTGCGTGTAGTATCGCTCGATCTGCAGTCAGCACGAGCTCAGCACCTCTCAGTCACTTGCCTATTTGGAGACTGGTACGCACCATCGTGCCAGGACGCGCCATCGACTTCTTCGTCTGTTCCTCAAAGCGACCTTCCATGCGCGCCAGCACTTGCTCGCGGATGAACTTGCGCTGAGCCGCCAGCGTCTGTGTATCACCTTCCTGCACCTCATCACTGCAATATTCATCAGTCGTTCCGCCCAGTGGTCGCAATAAAGCGGATGCCATCGAGCTCACCGGCCGTGCGCGAAGCGGCAGTTGGGGAATGGGCAGCCACCAGGCTTGTCAAAGTGCTTGCAGAGCGCCGTCTTGCGGAGCTTCTCACGTCGGTCCACACGACGCTTCTTCTGCCGTGGGGCTTCGTCCGCGCCAGTCGTCACTGCCGCCGTCGCTGCATCCATGGTCTCGGATGGGTCCGCCATTATGTTTCTCTGTACTGCGAATGGAGATCGTCACTCGACCGAGGGAGCTCTCCACACCCAGCCATTTCCACCTGGTCCGGTAGAATGGCAATATGCAGCACCTCTCGGTTACCTGGCGGGTATGTAATATTAGCCAGCGATACTCTATGCGTCCGAAGTGCGAGCTAGTTAAGGAATCTCTCGGTATGGAGCGACGTCGCGGTAGCACGAGTCGAAGATCTTGTCGAGACACTCGTCCTCCTACAAGTCCTCTTGTGAGTCTTCTATCCCAGCCAGAGATGCACTCGTGTCCTACCTTGCCCTTGCACTCTTCGTTGTTCGTGATGGAGAGCTTGGCGCGACGCCGTGTGCAGATCTAGCCAATGCCCAAGTGAGCGGAGAAACCATGATGAAAGAAAATGGATACCCAGAGCCCTGTACCTGATGCTGCTTGGCGATGTTGAAGTTCTTGCGGAAGAACTCGTTCTTCCAGTCGCAGTCGCCGCTCAGTGCTGCCGCTCGCACCTACGAGAGAGCCGTATGAGCCTTCAGTACCAAGCACTCGGTCGATCCACGACGACGCTCCCCATACCTCACTACACGCGTGATGCTCGCAGCTCTTCCAGTCGAGCTTGGCGCGACAGTGGTCAAAGGCGTGGATGAGCTCGTGTGCGACCGTGCGATCCATCCACTCTTGATCGGCAATGTGATTCTGACAGAGCACCACCTACATACGAGTGAGTATTACCACGTAGCACACCGACGACTTGGCGCATACGGACCCCTGGCTTGTTGTCTTCATCGAGATGGAAGCCACCGTTGATCTGGCCTTCACACTCGACGATGGAGAAGAAGCCCGCGGGCATCTTACAGCCCATCTTCTCCATCATTTCCACCAGGAAGCTGACGCGCGAGCCTACCACACACAGTCTTGTCAGCAGAGTGTCGCGGATATGAGCACCAATACGCCACGCACACTTGGACAGCGACGTCTCCAGCATCTCTCCGCTGTGCTGGTACTGCGCCTCCTTCGGGTCGCTCGCCGCGCTGGCCTTGGGGCCGCCCATGAGACCTTTAAGCGCATCCATCGTGTCGTGGTGCGTCGTCCACCTGACGTTGCCGCTGGAATGTCAGCGACCTGTCCTAAACAGGGCTAGATTAGGGCAATCAGCGCCTCGGCCTCTTCCTTCTTCACGTCCTTCTTCAGTACGCTCGGCACGCCCTCGACGAGTTCCTTGGCCTCCTTGAGGCCGAGACCAGTGATAGCACGCACTTCCTTAATCACCTTGATCTTGCTCTTGGCGTCGAAGCTGGCGAGCTTGACGTCGAACTGCGTCTTCTCTTCCTTCACTTCCTCGGCGGCTGGGGCAGCGGCACCGCCRCCAGCACCCATGGCGAACGCAGCATCTGGAATGTTGAACTTTTGCTGCATATTTCCAACGGTCCCACGACCAGTGCCCAGGGTCAGTTGGTCTGTTGCTTTTGCATCCTCCACACCAATCTATTCCAGCAGCAAACGCACCTGAATCGCGCCCGAGAGCTCGAAGATCTCGACCATGTTGAGTTCGAGGATCTGGTCCAAGACGTTCTGGACCTTTGGCGTGAGCTCCAACTCGCTCTTGATGGCTGGCTGCTCCTCGGTTTCCGTGGAGAAGAAGGAGACCTGGCCGAAGCGGGCGGYAGGGGCAGCGGCATTGCGGCGCGCGACGCGGAGGGCGCTGCGGGAGACGCGGCTCAACATGCTTCCTCGGGTAGATAGACTCTCGACTGTTGGCGTGCGGCCCAGAAGCAACGCCGGATGAATGGCTCTGCAGCCCAACTGCGTCTTTTGGCCAATCAGAAGAGAGCATGTATTATCAGCCAATCAGAAGAGCCTTGCTCATATTAGCCAATCACAGCTCGCCGCGAGTTGATCCGGAAAACCCCATGCGGTTAACCGGATCCCCCCGTCAGCAGCAGATCTTGAGACCCAGGAAGAGAGAGACATGATGCGCAGCGCCGTGCTCTCCGTGCTGGCGCTCGCCGCGTGCGCGCAGGGCGCCGTGATCAACACGTCGGTGCGTTACATGCAGACGGATCGGGTTGATGGTGCACTGAGGACAGGGATTGACACAGAGCTGATGCATGACGTAGGTCAAGCGCGTGGTGGATTTGACCAAGCACGTCGTGCGCATTCAGTCCGACATTCAGTTTGTGGATGCCGAAGATGCTACCAATGAGTACTCGTTCGCACTCTCCAAGAGCATGGGCGAGCGACTCGCGCACGTCACGGCCAAGTGCGGCAAGAACGCGTGCGAAGTGGTCAAGTCGGCCGAGTCGGCCGAGTCCTCGCTCGTCGACTTGTATACGGTCGTGCTGCAGAACAGCGTGCCAAAGGGCGAGACCGGTCACATTAAGCTCAACGCGCACTTCACGCGCGTGTTGAAGCCATTCCCAGAGGAGATTACGCAGAAGGAGGACCAGCTTGTCGTCTTTGAGGATGGCCACCTCTTTGCCTCGCCTTACCTCACGGAGACGCAGACGACCAAGGTGAAGCTGCCTTCTGGTCGCATTGAATCGTACTCAAACATCCAGCCAGTGACGCAGAAGGGTGCGACGATCACCTATGGTCCATATGAGAACGTGGAACCTTTTGTCGCTCCAAGCAACTCGTTGCGTGTGCACTACAAGAACCACTCGCCATTCCTCACGGTCACCAACCTCGTCAAGGAGATCGAAGTGTCCATGTGGGGTCGTGTGTCGGTCGAGGAAGTGTACGACCTCGAACACACGGGTGCCAAGCTCAAGGGTGGCTTCTCTCGACTCGACTACCAGATGCATGGCGCGCGTGGTGCCTCGTTCTACGAGCTGCGTGCGTACTTGCCTCGTGACGCGGTCAACGTGTACTACCGTGACCAGATTGGCAACGTGTCGACGTCGCGTTTGCGTCAGACGGAGACGCGTCAGGAATTGCAGTTCAAGCCACGCTTCCCAATCTTCGGCGGCTGGAAGACGCAGTGGTACTTTGGTCACTCGGTGCCAACGCACTCGGTGTTGTCTCGCTCGGGCTCCAAGTTCAAGCTCGAGGTGGACTTTTCCACGTCGATCGAGGAGGCTGCGGTTGACGACCTCACGGTCAAGGTGATTCTCCCAGAAGGCAGCACCAACGTGCAGGTCAACTTGCCATTTGAGGTCGATGCGCAGACGGAGACGTCGCGTCAGACGTACTTGGACACGCCACTCTTTGGTCGCCCAGTGCTTGTGATCCACAAGAAGAACGTGATTGCCCAACACAACGTGCCATTCGAGGTCACGTTCGACTTTGCGCAGTCGTTCATGCTGCACGAACCATTGTTGTTGGTCGGTGGCTTCTTGGCGTTCTTTGTTGTGTGCATGGTGCTCTTCCGTCTCGACGTGAGTCTCGTGAAGAAGGCGCCAAAGGCGAAGAAGACCAAGCAGGAGTAGAAGGTGTCCACAGGACGCCATGTGTTCTGTGCTACGTACTACCCGTCGTGATGTAAGAAGAACATGACGCATTCCACTGACCAATTGCCTCCGTTCTATCCTATAGACACAACAACAACAACATATTGAACGACAGAGATGATGGTGAACTTAGCAGTATATTCACTTGTTGCGTTTGTCGTAGCTAGACAGCCTCCTGCGGCTTGACGCCAGGCAGCATCTTCGTTAAAAGATGCGCCGTGTCCAACAAAACCACTTAAGCGCGGTTCTGACGAGCGAGCGGACCAAGGAACTTGGCCTTCTCCTCGACGGTCTGGAAACGACCGTGACCGAACTTGGACGAGGTATCGATGAACTTGAGCTTGATCTCCTCGAGAGCCGAACGCTTGGTGTGCACCAAGAGCGACTTACGGAGGGTAATGACACGCTTCTTGACACCGACAACGGCGCCCTTGATCATGACCCAGTCCTCCTTGACCACACCGTAGTGTGGGAAGCCACCGACGACCTGGCAGTACTTCTTGATACGGTTGAGCTCGTTCTCGATCTCGGCAGGGTTGGTCTGGTACTTCTTCGAGTACTTGGTGAACGCCTTACGCTTGGAGCGGTACCAGTTCTTGTAGAAGCGACGCTTGACCTCTTCGTTCAAGTGCTCGGCGAAGACGGTGGTCAAGGTGCGGAGACCACGAGGGGTCTCGAGGTAGCCGACGACACCGACGACGACCATAGGAGGGGTCTCCAAGATCGTGACGGCCTCGACGACCTCCTTCTTGTGCACCTTGGAGCCAGGTCGGTCGACTTCACGCACAATGTGCGTCATACCGGCCTTGTAGCCCATGAACGCGGTGAGGTGTGGCGCCTTGGAGGCGTCATCGCGAGGGAACTTGCGTACGCGACCGCGGTGGTGCTTGGTACGCTTCTTTGGCAAGAAGCCRAGGTGACCGTGACGTGGCGCTTCGAACTTGCGGTGTCCCATGACTGCTGTGAGAGCTACTGCTAAACTCCGACTGAGTGCATGGCGAGCCAGGAGCTCCAGACACCCGCGGCCTCAGCAGCCAGTCGTTGGCAGCGAGCGTACTTAAGCGAACACAACCCGTTTAAACCGATTGAGCAGAGTGTCGTACTTTAGTGGAGTGATCGAGTACGAGATGACCAGCATGACCACCAAGTGAATGGCACACGCGACTGAAGATGGATCCGCTCGATGCGATTCTCGCGTCCATGGCGCAGAAGACGGGCAATGTACTGAAGAAACCTGTCGCAGAGAAGCAAGTGAAGGCACCGAGTGATGCAAAAGACACCGCGGTGGCCAAGCGCAAGCGTGAGGAGCAAGACGCCGATGAGTCCACTGGCCAAGGCATCTGGAATCCGACGGCGTTTCAGCAGCTTCCAGATGCGCTGCTACACAAAGTAGCGGATCGTGCGGCCAAGATGACGGTCACGCCGCCAAAGGAGATCGCACGCCAGCAGATAGTGCGCCAGCTCTGTCAGAAGATCCGTCGCGCAAGTGAGCAGATGGGTATCAACAAACTGCCCAACTCGACTTACGAGACGTGGCAGTTTACGTCGCGTTTGACTGTCGCCGAGGTCGACCCGCTCATTCCGCATGCATCGAGTGACTACTCAGGCCTGTTTGAAGAGCTCATCAAGGCTGGTGCGACGCGTACTGGCGCCAAGAAAAAATGCCAAGAGCTGACCAAGGAAGCAGAGAAGCAGCTCCGTCGATTCTCACAACAGAACTTTGACAGTGGCAAGAAGAAGGCGCGCGTGACCCAAGAGAGCGATATGATGGTGCTGACCTATGGCCAGACGAGCGTGAAAGTCGGTTTGCAGCACTATGAGAAGCTGCGACTRCTGTACAAGCGTCGGAACCAAGTGGAGCTGACCAAGCCTCAAGACCAGCGCGCGTTCGAAGCCGCCGTGTTTTCACTGCTGTTGCGATACGACACTCTTGATGGAGGTGGCTTTCAGGTAATTATTCAGCGCCCTCTCACTCGCGGCAATGCGTCGATCTGACTCTTCATGTTGCCTCTAGGCCGCTCTTAACGAAGAGTGCTTCGATACTTTGCTTCGACACTTTGACTGCAAGATGGAGTGCTTTGCCTCGCCTCTTAACTCGCGCTACTCGCGCTTCTGCAGTGCTTTCTTGGACACGGACGCTGCCTTTGGCTCTGTCGGGAGCTTCTTCGACTTCACGCCTCGCACTGGGTATGCATTCTGTAGCTCAGATTCGCTCTGGGCACTGGCTTACGAGAATTCACTGTAGGTGTTTCGAAGCCAACCCACCATTCATCCCACAGCTCATCAAGCGGATGGCGGATCACATGTCGGCATTGCTGGATGCCGCAGATGGCGCGCTCATGTTCATCATTATCATTCCTGCGTGGAAAGAGACTGAGGTCCGATTGCCAGATTTCTGCTTCTTCTCATCATCTTGAACTGATAATTTGGATGCTTCATAGGGCTGGAAGCTCCTTCATGCCAGTCGCTACAACCAGCAAGATATGATTGTTGCGCAGAAAGACCATGGTTACTGTGAAGGCAAGCAACAAATCCGGAAAACTCGTTGGCGTATCGCGTCGTTCGACACGAGCGTATTCTTCTGGCAAAATGCCAAGGCGACGCAAAAGTGGCCAGTTACCAAGGCTGCTATGGATGATCTTCGCGAAGCTTTCCGTAGTAAGCAAGCCGAGGAGCGTGAAACTCTTGGACTGCGCAACAGCGGCAAGCGAGTGCGTGCCATGTAACAAATAGAATGGATTGATCAAGCTAGCTCATCAAAACCTGGCATTCATTACCATCAACATCACGACGGTACTATGCATTTCGCATCCGCTTCACTCGCCCACTACTTGCGTGTTCGTTCGACCTCTTCTTCTTCTGCCATAATGTTGGCGATGAAGTCGAGAGACTCCTGTTTGGTCATCGTATACACGTTGCTAATCTTGTTCTGATACCCGATGCCATAAAACTTGTCAGATACACTCACGAGCTCTGGACGGAAAGTCGAGGTAATAAACTGAGTAAACAAGAAAATTAGTCAGCGTCACGATGAGCAGGACCATCGTTATCAAAAGCGCACCTGAGCAGGGTTCTCTTTGGAGTGCGCTTGGCGATGAATAAGCGCGGCTACCGCTGCGCGATGGGTTGAGTCCAGAGCTTGGTCAATTTCATCGAATAGATAGAATGGTGCAGGGTCACACCGCTGAATCGCGAAGATAAACGCAAGAGCCACCAACGCCTTTTGGCCACCTGAAAGTTGCTGCATCAGGTACGAATCTCCTTCACCCCGGAAGCTAACCTTGATCTGAACACCAGAGAAAGTGTCGACACTCGATYCTTGGGTGCCACCCGAGCTGTTTTGAGTAGCGTCGGCTCGAATGATCAACATCTTACCCTCACCAGTCGGGACAAGTTCACGGAACACTTCGGAGAAGTGATGAGAGACACCCTTGAATGTCCGAAGGATTGCCTCATCTTTTCGGCGATCAAGCACGTCGATCAGATCCTTGATCGAACTGTCGCCATCATCAAGCTCCTTCTTGCGGTCCAGGAGCGTACTTCGCTGCTCGTTGAAGCTCACATACTGATCAAGAGCTTTCTTGTTCACGTGGTTGTAATTCTTGAGCTTCTCGTTGCGCGTGTTGTACTCTTTGATCACCTCACGATATTGCAAATCCTTGAAATTCTCCAGCTCAGACATGGGCAGCGTTCCAAGATCACGAATATCCTTCATAATTTCTTCTCTCTTCTGCAGCAGACGGCGTCGGCGGTTGAGCACCTTCTCAGTTAGTCGACCTTCTTGTTGTAGCTGCTCATTCAGTGACACGTTTTCCGAGTGCAAGTTCTCGATCTCAGTCTTTTCTTTGACAATCTCGTCCTGGATGCTTGAAATCTTGTCTTCGATTTCCTTCAATCTCGAGGAGTTTCCGTCCACCAACTGGGACGCGTTTTCAAGATCAAGCTTCTTTGCCTTCAGATTCTCCTCCCGCTCACGTGTCACCATACCCTCCATTCCTTCACCGACGAAGCCCGACAATTCATTTCGTCGACGAACCAAGTTCTGGTTAAGGATGGTCTCGATACCTTCCTTTTTGATTCGAAGCTCCTCCAACTTGTTCTTAGCCCCCCGAGTCTCAACTTGCAGTTTGGAAATCTTGGCAGATAGCGCATGGAGAAGCTCAATCTCAGTGTCGGTCAACCTGTCTTGCATCTTTGTGGTCAATTCCGCACGAAGAGAGTCAGCCTTCACAGTCAGTGACTGAACTTCCCGCTCTTGCATCAGTAGCAACCGCTGCTTCTGCTCTGCATTCACTCTGTCATTCTCCACTTGGGTCTTCAGACGATTCATCTCATCGTAAAGGCGCTCATACACTGACATTGCGTGCTGTTTCTCGGCCTCTTGCTTCTGAATATCACCAATCACACTTGCGACTCGTTGATCCGCCTGTTGAGCTTCAAACTTCGCCTTCTTCGCATGCTCACGAATTTCATCGAGCTCTGTCTGTGCGCGTYTGACATCCATCATTGCACGTGTGCGAGATCGTTGAGGGTCTCTAAAACCACCATTGAGCGCACCACGTCGATGGACCATATC
>NSDO01000390.1:0-66189 GCA_002286825.1 Lagenidium giganteum
CCTTGGTAGTTGGTGCTGGCGTGTACGCTGGCTGCGTCGTGGCTGGCACCTGCGTGGTTGGAGCTGGCGTGTACTTCTGGTACGCAGGAGGCTGCGACGTCACTGGCGCATTCGTCGTTGGGACTGGGGTGTTGTACGATGGCACGTACTGCTGCTGCTGCTGCTGCTGCTGCTGCTGCTGCTGCTGCTGCTGCTGCTGCTGCTGCTGCTGCTGCTGCTGCTGCTGCTTCTGCTGCGGTTGCTGCTGGTGTTGCTGTTGCTGCTGGTATTCAGCGGCGTTGGCAAGCGCAAGCGCAGCGCAGACGATAGCGGAGAACATGGTAGCCTTCATCGTGATCGGGAAAAGAAAGTTGGAAGAGAGAGAGAGCACAAGGTCTTGGTTGACGACGCGGTGGTGTAGATGCGTTCGAGAAGAAAGCAAATTTGAGAATGACCTCACTCTTGGTCGTGGCCAGAAGGAACACTCGCCGTGGTGGAGGTGGTGTTTGGTGGTGTGTTTGTGGCAGCGGTGGTGGTGGCTTGGACCTCCGGCACCAACGCTTGACCCAACATATTTCCACGATACGTAACGTGCGTGTAGGGATGGCGGGGCGCCATCTGGAAAGCTTGCTCGTGTGTGCTTGCAGACCACATCCTTCGCCAAAAGCCCACCAGACATTCACAGGCACGGCCATCGCGTGCGACGTGGAAACGAAGTCGAGCAGATGGCAACTTGTTGCAACGACGTCGTGATTGATGGTCAACAGCGCTCTCGGCTGGCAGCAGCCACRACACAACACCGTCACCATATTCATTTGAAGCGTACCAGACGCGCTACCGAACCACTCTCCAGCATGGAGTGGCTTCCTGGTCACCTCCGTCTCGGACAAATGCAATCCACACTACCACAACATGCGCRTACGAAAAGCGTGTGATGCCGGCGACGCCGCAACACGGCGATTCATGCCAAGTGTTGCAGCCAGGCCGCACTCAATCGTCAGCACAGCCTCATCCTGGTTTTTGAAACACTCTGACGTAGTTTGAAGTTGGCGGTGTGATGCAGCTGTCCAACGCTTGTAGCTCGTCCCAGTCCAGCCGCACCTCCTGCGCTGCGTGGATCTCTGAAGCGATACTTGTTGCTCAGCAGGCAAGGCAAACATCTTTGTCTTAAGGCAATTGTGCTATCCACTAGGTTTGCCAAGATGCTGCAGGCTGAACGCGAGTACAAGCATTCCGCACTAAGCATAAGACATGGTGATCAAGCTGGGTTGATCTGAGTTTAATTTAGAGAGGTCACATTACCACAGCCATCGCACGGCCACGATGTTGACGATAATTAACTCGACGCTTGCGAAAGTTGTGCTTGCATGAGCTGGAGGAACTTCGTATTCTCTGATCGAGCAACGCGAGAAGTTGGAAGAAATTGTTTCCCACGTCCCTTTAATACACGGAGCTTGTTTCTTCGGATCAGTTGAGTTGGCCGTCGCTTTTTCGACGTCTTCTCGAACGCACGGTATGTTTCCGCACACGTTTTCGAGATAGGTGCGATAAAAGTGTGAATATACACATCGATCAGCCACTTCAACGCACAACGAGCGGCAGGGTGGGAGAGGTATTGGAGCGTCCGCAGCACCGATCGTCCGCAAACAACTTGGCTGAGTGCCATTAACGACGCGACTGAAGGTTGCTGCCACCCACGATAAGCAATGGTAATTCCAAACTAGCTCATGACAGCGTGGAGTGTCCTTGAACTGATACTGATTCCCAAATTGACTGAGCTCAGATGTCTTGCGATCCAAGTCTTCGCACGCCCCTTGCTTTTCTAATTGCATCGATTCGTCTCTGTGGGATTTCTTAGACGATCGGCAACCACAGCAAAACTTGAGTCCTTGGTGCAGCGAACTCACCGTGTGTATCCAATCACTGGATCGAAAAACAGCTTCCCATTCATTGCCGTGCAATACGTCATTCCTTGACACACCGCGCAATGACCCGAGTCAAACATTCCATAGCTGGGATGATCCTCTCCTGCGCATGCTCGTAGCAAGGATGCCACCACCAGCACAAGCTTGCTCGCCATGTTTCCGTTCAAGGTGTCCCTTCAACCCCAATTTGATCCGGTTTAGTATGCTGATCGATTATGGTACCTGATATTGCGACACAGGTGTATCCCAGTCGCACCCTCATGCATCAGCACCGTACTGGTTTTAGTGATTTTTGGGAGAGTGTGAGGGCTCTCTGACTCCAGCTGGTGTGCCTGGAAGTGGTAATCGATTGGTACACAAGTGGTACATCCTGCCATTGGTTGGTGCTCGGCGGTCGTATTGACGTGACAAACCGCCGCCGCTCTGTTGTGGCTGCAGTCTCTTTGGCAGCCAAAGCTTTGCTGCCGCTGCTCTCGCACGAAGTGGTGTTGCGCGGCACGGGGCAGGCAGCAGGCAGGCTCGGTCGCTCGGTCGCTCGCTCACAACGGGACTTGCAACGCGTGTGCCTCTCTCGAGATCTTCCTTCATCCTCCACCCGTTCGGCCAACTCTATCCAAATTCCCACTCCACCAACCATGGCCCCAGCCACCTCGAACACGCTGATGCTGCCAAACGAGCCCAAGGTCGCGGCCTACTTTGATGCGCTCATCCGCAACCAGCTTGAAGGTGCTCCGATCCAGTGTGGCTATGCTGGTGAAGCCAAGGGCAAGGCCATCTACGCCGCCAAGGCGCTCGTGGCCGGCGAACCAGTGTGGACGGAGAAGCCGTTCGTGGCCATGCAGCACGAAATCAGCCGCGACTTCATCGACTCGTGCGAGCACTGCTTCGTGTCGCTCATCAACACGAAGGAAGAGTGGGAGCGTGTGGTCAAGGCGTGCCAGGAAGATTCCGTGGAGGTGACCGAGAAGGACCTGGACGAGGCCGTCGAGTACTTGCAGAAGGAAGGCGGCAAGAGCGCTGAGGACAGCTACTTCTCGGTGTTCAAGCAGGCCGAGCACCACGTAATCTGCGAGTGCGGCGCCGTGTTCTGCTCGGAGAAGTGCAAGAAGGCTGCGGATGAAGAGTACCACGCGCTGGTGTGCACGAATGCGGAGAACAACGAGACGCCAATGGGTCAGTTTGTCAACCACACGCTTGCCACCAACGAGATCTTCCAGCTCGCTGCCAAGGTGATCGCCAAAGTCATGATGCGCTTCGTGTCCTCGCACGACCTTGCGCACGCGCGTGAGCCAGTGGATATGTTCTGCAAGAAGCCATGGTGGGAGGTGATCTCGTCGGAAGAGGACCTCGAAGAAGGGCAGACGATGGAGGAGTACCAGCAGTGCTTCAAGGACTTGTTGTCGCAGACTTTGGACTTGTTCAAGGCTGGTCTCGCCGACAACTTGGCGCGCATGGAGAAGGCGGATGCCCTCAACGGCCTGTCGGCTGAAACCGTGCTCAGCTCGTGCGATGAGCTCCTCACACCCGACTACTTCGCCAACGTCGTGGGCATGTTCGAAATGAACAACATCAGCATGGAGATCGACCACCCATTCCACGCGCTGGCCGAGGCCCTGAACGAAGAGAAGGAGGACAACACCGAGGATCCAGCCGTGTTGACTCGTGTGAACAAGGCGCTTTCCCTGTATGCCGAGAAGTACGAAACGCCAAAGTGCTTAGAAGGCTGCTGCGGTGGCGAAGATGGTGAGCACGACCACGACCATGCTCACGACCATGCGCACGAGCACGAAGGTGAAGATGATGACGAAGAGGATGAGGATGAGGAAGATCTTGAACAGGGCTTCTACGGCGTGGACGGCACTGCGCTGTTCTCGGGCATCTGCACCATGAACCACAGCTGTGACCCAAACTGCACGGTCCTGTACACCAAGGATGGCTCCGCGCATGTGTTTGCTGTCAAGGACATCCAGGTGCGTCCCACAATTCACATCCGGCTGAGCTGTGCTGGCCGTTTCGTGTCTAACTTTTGATCGTGGTTGTGCAGGAAGGAGAGGAACTTACCATCTCGTACATCGACGTTGACCAGGACCGCGCTGATCGCCACGAATGCCTCCGGTAAGTGTGTGCACAGTGGCGCAGTGTCATCAGTGTGGCCATTGCTCATCCTTGCCGTGTCATGTCATGGGTTAACTTGCAGTGAGTACCAGTTCGAGTGCGAGTGCGCACGTTGCGAGGCCGAGCGCCAGGCTTAAGTTCGTTTCGCTGCATCATGTGGCCTACAATATGTACCTTATTTTGTGCCTATCGCACACCCACCCCACCTTGTGTTGGTTCTTCCCGCCATGCGTGATCCGTTTTCTGCGCCCCGGTCGATTCCACCCACTTTTGACACGGCCGACTTCCGTGAAACGGCGCTCATTGGTCAAAATCCAGCAACGTTGTCGGTCCCATCCAGAACATTTGCCCACACAAGTATTTGCCCTTCATCGCGTCAGCAGCTGGTGTCGCCCGCAGGGTTTTGCGTGCCACAGTACGCCAGATACAACGTGTGCAGTCGCTGGCCTGGCCGTCGCCTGGTTATCGTCGTGGCTGGTCAGGTCAGTGTGATTGAGCTCAATGGAAGCCGCGACAACCACCACCACGTCGCCAAGTCACTCGCGGATGGCCCCGCCACGGGCCGTCGCCGCACGCGCGACCGCGGGTAGTGCGCATGCCCATGCACGCGCAGACGTGCATGCGGCCAACGGCGACGCGCTGCATCTGCCGCCGTGCAAAATGCCCCGCTACGCCGCTGCGCACGAGTCGGCGCGGCCCTCGCTGCGATCGACGACGGCTGCTCACGTGGCCGCCACGACCAGCGCCAGCCGACGGAAGTCGTCCAAGATGTCTGCGGGAGGTGAGTGAGCGTGCCAAGCTGCGTGCCAAGCTGCCTGTCGTCGCCACCGTTGGTGGTGTATCTGTGGGCTGGGAACCATCATAATGGCGGACGTGTGGGGAGCTGACTGGGGTTGTGATGGCACAGATCGGCATTCGTGCGTGGCGGCGCCGTACGCGCCCAACGAGCCACGGACTGCGCGGTACTTTGAAGTGGTCATTAGCAAAGCCAAGGCGCCGGTTGTGTGCGGGTTCGCTGGTAAAGTGAAAGGGAAGGCCATCTATGCCGACTGCGATATTCCCGGTGCTACGCGGATCTGGACCGAGTCGCCGTTCGTGGCGATGCAGCATGAGAAGAACCAGCACCACGTCAAGTGCTGTCAGTATTGCTTCGTGCCACTCGTGGGTGATTACAGACAGCTCTGGGAGAGCATGGTAGCCAAATGGCACGCGCGGAATCGCGCAGGAGCGACGACAATAGAGGCAGTGTCGGCGAACGGCGAACGCACCAGCAGTCAGATGGCGTACTTGGAAGAAGCGATGCGCGATGTGCAGGTTGGAGACTTGGACTACGTTGTGGACAAGCTGGAGCTGAGTCGCCACAATTGCGGCCTCGTGACGCCCACGCACGTGTGCGTTTGTGGAGCTGCCTTCTGTTCGAGGTTATGTCAAGCCAAAGCCAACCACGAGTTTCATGCCATTCTGTGTCCAGGACAAGACGAGTTCAATTCGATGCATGAGTTCCTCCGCCACGTGCAGTGGACCAACGAGATCTTCATCCTCGCCGCCAAAGTGATTGCTCGTATCCTCGCGCGGTTCATAGCGACGCGTGACCTGGAGAAAGCACGCGAACCCATCGACATGTTTTACAAGAAGCCGTGGTGGGAAGTTGTGGTGGTCGAGAAACACTACCAGCACGCAGGTGACAGCGCCATGAACGGCTCGGCGAAGACGCATGGCGCTGCCAACGGCGACATGACCCATCCGCCAGCGCACGTAGCCCAGCAGAGCTTGCGTGAGTTGCTGCACACGACCCACGAGTTGCTGCTCGATGCACTCGAGTGCAACCTCGTGCGAATGGAGCGTGAAGACCTGCTAAATGGCCTTAGCGTCGATCAGATCTGGACCAACTGTGAGAGCGTGCTGAGCTTTGAGTTCTTTGCGGCACTGCTGGGACTGTTCGAGATGAACAACATTAGTCTAGAAGTTGACCACCCGTTCCGAGCACTGGTCGATATTCTAGAGCCCGATGGACACAACGAGGACCCGCAACGAGGTAGCAGTGTGCCGCCCAAGGGCCACGCACAGAACCATCGATCGACGCCAACGCAGCAAGCGCTGTTCGACGCCTGTGAGAGCGATCCAACGTTGCGACGAGTACGCGCGTTGCTGGAACTGGAAGACAGCGAATTGAAGGAAATGCCTCGATCAGAGGTGTCGTCGCCGTCTTCGTCATTGTCATCGTCGGAGTCGAGTGACTCGCATAATGGGTTTCAGGGCGTTGAAGGCACTGCGCTGTTCCCCATCATCTGTACCATGAACCACAGCTGTGATCCGAATTGCACGGCGCTGTACACCAAGGACGGCGACGCACATGTCGTGGCTGTCCGTGACATCAAGCGCGGCGAAGAACTGTGCATCTGCTACATTGACATCGACCAAGACGTGGCCAAGCGGGAAGAACACCTGCGAGAGTACCAGTTCAAGTGCTTCTGTGCGCGATGCGCTGAAGAGCGCGTTGTGGAGAACTCGAACTCGCCCAATGGCGAGCGCAATCAGATAGAATCTCGCTGTAGCAAGGAGACAAAGACTGGAGACGTCGACAAGGGCCACGCTGCAGAGCAGCAGGTGCAATCCTAGGAACACATCAAGGCGTAGGTTGTCCTGCTGCCTTCACGAATTACAGCGCACATCAAGACGTATTATCACTAAACACCTTAGAGTTCGTATGTGGCTGCAGTGCCAGTGATGCCGTTGAACACGTAAGTGTGGTTCAAAGGCAGGAACTGCTGTGTGATGATCTTGATGGCCTCTTGCGACGCGATGCCGCCCATCAGAGCGGCAACGTTGTGCAGCTCGACCTCGCACGATCGCGTGAGCTCCATCGCGTGGTCTCCCGAGATCCACGTCGCAACCGGACTATCCTTGCCGGCCAACGTCTTCGCTGTCTGCAGCACCCACTCAATGTCGTTCTCGACCATCGCAGGATTGCTGCCTGGATAGCGGCGGAACTCGGAGGCAAACGCAGCGACAGCACGCAGACAGAAGTACCAGATGAGAGGCGACTGCGTCGTGTGTTCTTCCTCCAAATCCACCCTCGACGTGTCCGCTGCCTTCCATTCCTGAGCGATCGAACGAGTCTCAAGCACCTGTATGCAACAACACCGACTTGTTATGGACCAGATAACACCAAAACCGTCCAACGCCAAATGCAGAGAGCGCACCCCAATGTTGTAGGCATTCTTGCAGAACGCATCCACATCCGTCACGTACGTCGCTGGCAGCTGCAGCGCGGCCAAGTGGCGCTGGACGTGACTGCGGACTTGGTCAGCATCTTCCTTGGCCTTGGCCACGTACAGGTTCTGCAGCGTCACGTAGGTGTCGGTCGACGCCGTCATGTCCGGCACAATGCCCGTGATGGGTAGCATGCCATCGTTGGCGTCCACAAAGTCGGCAAGTCCGCGAGCCAGCAGCCAAAACGATGGTGTCTCATTCGTTAGCGTCAGCGTGCGTGCCGTCGCCAGCACACTCGAGACTTCTTCAGGCACAATCGGCGGCGCGTACGCCTTGTACGCATTGTC
This sequence comes from Lagenidium giganteum, assembly GCA_002286825.1. NCBI lineage: Eukaryota > Oomycota > Peronosporomycetes > Pythiales > Pythiaceae > Lagenidium > Lagenidium giganteum. The sequence goes on from NSDO01000390.1 coordinate 7,580, forward strand.
CATTGCTTCTTCAAAGTTGACTTCATGGCCCTGCGGGCCATGCGCCATTGACTTGACAAGCTGCTTGAACTCGTTCTTCTCAGGGAACGTCTTCGGCAGCTGACCACCGTGCCGGGCCTTCCACGCATCGACGGCCTTGAGCAAGATCACCACAAACGGCACGTGCGCGTGCTCAATGGACGACAGCTTCTCGAGGTCGAAGCCTGCGGCGTACTCCGTGAGTGCCGGGAATGGCCGCGACAACCGCAGTTCGTGGATAGGAGGGTCGTTCTTGGCGTCGGCGATCGAGTGCTGCGGTACCTGCAAGCGGAAGTATCCGAGCAAGCCATAGGACGCCACAAGCTGCATTCATTCATTCATTCATGCCGAGCACACGTCAGTGGCTCATAAAAAAAAATCAACCGGATGGATCCTCACCAGCAACGGAATACGCTTCTGCCAGCACAGCTCGCCCAGCGTCTCCATGAAATCTGCTTCCAGCTGCGTCGAGATGATCAAATCAAACTGCTCAAAGTACGATGGTTCTGTTGCACATTCAGTCAGTCACTCTGAGTCAAACCCCACCAACACAACGATGGCGATGGACATGTCACTCACCTCCCTGAAGCACCTGGCGAGGATCCGCTTGGCGAAAGGATCCTGACACATCCGAGTTCATCTCCAGCAGCAGCTCTGTCACCACCTGCGCGCGCGGAGCGTTCAAATGCGCGTGGGAGACGAAGAAGTTGTTGGTGACGTCCGCTGATTGCACGAGCGCGTCGTCCAGGATCGTGAAGCGCTGGACGCCCGGAAGCACGAGGTTCTTGAGCGTCTCCGCGCCCGTTGCGTTTGCCTGAACCAGCAGCACGTGCGTGGATGCAAGGCGCTGCTGGCCATCAGCGCCCCACAGCCGCAATTGACGGTCATACTTGCTGTCGGTCATGGCGTCGGATCGATCGAATAATATGCCGCACCCCGCGGTGTCACCCTCAACCGACAATATCAAAATAAATATACCAAAATGACCTGTGTGATTGGATCCCCTGCGGGAATCACACTTCGAGAGTAACTCTGAAACATGATGTCGTCCCAGTTGGGGTGTGATCATTGTCATTCATTGTCATCAATCACCAACATGGCCCCGTCAGGTCGCAGCCGCCGCCGATTGGCAGTGCGCCGGGTGCTGACGTACGTTTGCACCGTTGGGTGCATATCGGCCATCGGCATTATCCAATGCATCAATTTCCAGTACGCAGGGCGTGAGTCTCCGCTGGACCATACCAAAACGACGCTGCTGCGGCCGCTGTACAAGCTCGGCTGTGCGTCTGCATGGAACACGAGCGCGCCGCATCACTCCAAGGCCGAGTGTGGACGTCGTATGCCACAGGTGTTCATGATCAGCGCTCGACAACCGATTGATCGGCTCGAGTCCAACATTTCGTGGCAAGCGTTCGAGCAGCAGCATGACCACAACCGGACGGTGCAGATGATCGACACCAAAAACCTCAGTGCGCAACTGGAACCCCGCGTGGTCGCGGAGTGCCCCGACCACGCATGGGCGCATCGCCTCTTTCTCATCTATCAGACTGTGTTTGAGGACGTCCTCAAGCGCTTCCCGCAGGAGAGCGACTTTGTGTTCTTGGAAGACGACGCGCTCCTGGTGGACGCCTCTGTGTTTGAATTTGAAGTCTGTCGTGCGCAAGTGGAGGAGCACGCGTTTTTCTCGCTGTATCGCGCCAGCAGGCAAGACTCGTGCATCTATCACTCTGGAACGGTAGCGTTCTACATCACCAAGCCTGTCATGGAAGAAGTGATTCGGGTTGGAACAGCTACAAGTTGCCGATTGCCGATCGACATTTTCCTAGCGACAAATGGGCCTTGGTACGCCACTGCCGAGGATATCGTACGCCACCATAGTGTGCGCACGAAGCTCATTGACGGATAGAAGAGTTGATGCATTCAGCACAGATAATTAAGTATAGTACCATGAATGTTCCACTGAGCTGGCGGCAATGCTGCGACGGACGCGACATTCGCTAGGTCTTGATGAGAATTCAACGTTCAATGTTCACGAACAAAACGCAATGGCATTGTTTACGATCGGTGTGTCTGTGCGCTTGCTACAAGGAGGGGGCAACGTGCATGAATGCACTGAACGACACTCACGACGACGCTCTCCTTGGAATCACACTGCTCGGAGTGATTTGGGAACACGTGTTTGGCTGGTTTCTTGACGCATTCGGATTCTCCTCGAGTGCCAGTGCACACTACGCGCGACGACAGCCACGTGCACCTTTGGCGCACGTCTGACTATTGATGTAGCACGGCGAATCCGCTTTCCTCTGATCCATCAACGACGGCAACGGCCTCATGACCCCGCCTCCAGGATTGTTTGGGCTCCTTCTCAAGTTCTCGGTGTAAAGCTGAATGAGCTTCTGGATGCGTCTGCTGTTAGCTTCGAGGATCGCAAGCTTGGGCCCCGAACGGAATCAACCACAACTTTGTTGTTTTCGTCAAGATGTTCCTTGAACTTGATTCCGCCCGCCTTACAGAATTCGACGTAGTCTGCTTACGGCTTGTTGGTGGCCGGGTTCTTCATTGCAGTGATACCGACGACGTCGTCAGCTTGATATCCGAGCGCGTCGAACACGAACGTGCCGCCCTGTTGCAAACCAAACGGACAGAGACCGTCAGGCTCATCTTGACGGCACTGATCGGTCTTCTTGCTCCACGGCAACGTCGGGCAACTGTTTGGCTGCGAGAACCAATACGTGTCTGGATAAGGCACCAATGGGTCCGAGTCCATTCGTTGCCCCCCGACGCACTGGCCGATCTTGGCTTGGCCGTTGGCACCAACGTACTCACTGCATGCGTTCACGCTATCCCCTGAGCAGGTGCCGGCATCCATCGAGGCGTACGGACAGTGTAATCCGCCCGCGTGCCTCCGGCCGGTGATACAATGACTTGGTAGTGTATGTGCATAGTGCACATACTGAATGCAAGTGGTTTTGTTATGGCTGGTACTGGCCCCATCACAATGACTTGGCATTAGACCCCAAACAATAACAAACTCCTTCCGTGGTATTTTTTTTTTGATACAAAATGGTGTGTTCCGGCATGGGATATTCAATTAGACAGGAAAATTGCTTTGCGGGTTAACATTGCAATCATTAATTGAAAAATGTAGAGCGTTCAATATACTGCGGATCGATCTTCTGGTTCTTTACACACTCAAGGTTTTCGCGCACACCAGAAATACGTCAGAGTGCTTTGAAGCTCTGTTGACCAGCTTACATCTGTTCCGGTGGCGCGCATTGAAGGCACCGCGGCCGTGGGCGACAGGGAGGATGATGGCGAACGCTGGAATATTGTATTCGCTTCGTACACCTGCCCGCCCGAACTCCGTAAAGTCAAGCAACTTGTGGTCAATAGAGAAAGTGTGACGTTGCAGCATACTACCGTGCATCGCCTCAAACCATGCTTGATCTGTTTTGGTCCCAAGCACAACGCTTATAAGTGCAAGAACATTGAAGCGAACATGGTGCAGGCAGTCCGTGACAAGCACCGGCTTGAGCTTCAAGCCACCTTCACTGCCCTCCACAGGAAGCTCAGCGATGCGTAGATTCAAACATGCGTGACGTGTCAGGTGCTTCTTCAAGGTGGAAGTAACATATCTCTTCCGCCATGACATCTCGGGTGCCCTCCACTCAACTAGTAAAATTATGGCAGTGAACGCTGTTGACGGTGGTGCTCCAATTACTACTCGCATCGGTGACACGGGAGTAGACGGGGCGGCGAGCGTGCTCACGCCAGCTGCGTGGCAAACCTGCGGCAAGAAACCCAGCAAGACCAAGCAGAATGATCGTGCGGGACGATCGCTGCCGGCTGTGGTGGCTGCCAATCCATCGCCAAACAAGACTGGCACTACGCTCAGTGCTGTCGTCCACTTGCAGAACGCTGCAGGCAACGATGCAGATGATGGCGACGATGACGCCCTCATTGCATACTGTTCCTCAAGCACCACCACCAAGGCACTTAAAGCGCAACGTGCAAAAGGGGGTTTGTTCGTCTCCTGGCTCGATAATTAGATTCGGCGCGCCGTTTCTAGTAAATTAGTAGATCAAGCGATCGCCTTCATACGAAGCCATTTTCCGCTGAAAGGTATTGAGGGACTGCCAAGTGACCATGTCATCTCAGACATCTACAGATTGCGACCGCTGACATGGTTTAGCGACAACACGATCGCGGTATTTTGCCATCGATTGTGTCAGCAGTTTCCTCACTTCATGTGGTCCCAGTCTGTGACGTTGCCCACCTAGAGCCCTCTGCGCTTTTCGCCACTGCTGACAATTTCAAACCAGTTGCTGCAGGGAATAAAGGACAAGCTCCAGTGGTGTACGATACTCCTCATTCCATATCACATCGGCAGGAATCATTGGTGCGGCGTGATCGCCGACAAGACATAGAAGGTGAGCACATCGCCATGCACTGCACTTGTCTTCCCATGTGATCTTCATGTACTGACCATGTTTTGATGTTCTGGCCATGTTTCCGTTTGTCGATCACTGACACTTACCCACTACGATCCTATGGGATCGGTTTCAATGTGTCAAGCACTTTCAGACTATTGGAGATGCTGTAACAATCAAGTCTTCGTTTCGTCGAACCCGTGGAAGACGGCGTACTTCGCCAATTCGACTCTTACAGCTGTGGGATCTTCGTTTGCGAAAAGTTCTGGAGGTACCTTGATAGATCACGAGGCCAGAACCTCACAAAAGGAGGTCGCCTTCGTCAACGGTTTGACATGCTTAATTTCATCTTTCACGGAAATGACCCATCATACAAACGCGCGCAACCACCAGAGCACATGAGTGATTAACGCTCAAGCTACTGACGGCGCCAAGGAACTCTCCAATCCACTGTAGGAAGTCACCATAAATACATATCATTTTCTCCCACCATCATCGTACTCGTCTCATTCATGCTCGGAGCAGCTTCGCACCGTGTTGCCAGCCTGCCCTATCGTACAGCCGCTCCTTGTTCTGCTGTTCAAATTCATGGGCATACGTTCAACGAAACGGGGTCGATACATGACATAAATACTTCAACAAAAACCCTAAACACGGGCAGGACATCTTTGTTCGTTCTGGTTGAGCACTAGGAACATCTTTCCCAATGTGCTGATACTGTTTGAAGAACGCCACCGGAGTGCTCCGTGCCATGACCGTTGCGTGAAGAAGCAGATTAGGTGTTCTTGCCCGTAGGTTCGCACGTAACCACCATGGGCAATGCATGGAGCTCGCATTGAGCTCAGTTCGACTTCTACCTGCGAAGCAACAGCTCAATCATGGTGCGCGAGCCAGATTTGCAGCAGGTATGAGCCCAACGTGGACTCCGCAAGCGCAAGAAGCTACACCACTGCCGGCGGGCAATGATGGTGTGCCGGTTGCCGCCAACGGGCAAGCAACCGGCGACTCTGACAACGCACTAGCGCTCTTGCTCCGGAAGTTGGAAGCAATGGAGCGCAGGCTGGACACCATGCAATCTAATGACAGCGTGGACAACCACAGGTTGCAAACACCGGTCTTGCGACCAGCTGTGACACCTTACGCAGGACAAGAAGGTCCGAGAATGGAGGAAGCTGGTGCGCCAATGCACACCTTTCCACCCCTGCCACCAGTGCAGTTGTACCCGTTGTCGCCGCCCGTGCAACCTCAGGCAGGCATTGAGAAAATGAGAACGTCACCGCTGCTGCCGAGCCGTCGGTTGCATCTGGACGAGCTGATGGGATCCCCGGGAATTGGATTCGATGGGTTGAGCGCGGACGCGACAGCCTGCTGCAACACATGCGAGAATCTGTGCACGTTGGGACGAAGTGGTCAACGGCAAAGCAACTGCAACTGGGTGTGAGCGTCTTCAGCGGAGCCGAAGTGTATCCTGGCCTTGGCGCAGGTTTTCGTCAATAGGGCCTGGGCTTTCTGCGGGGCATGGGCTACGCTGAAGTGAGCAATGGAATGGTGTGGACCGATGCAGTGAAGACAGAATGCTTGAGTAGGCACCTATCGGGACCAGCAGCTCAGTATTTCTAAGAAAACGTGAACGGTTGGTGAAATCAAAATCCCACCGTGCTCTATGCCATGCAGCAAATGGAGCCGGTGGACGCTGGAACGATCACCCCCAGTCAGGCCATGTGCAAGTTGTTGGAGAAAAACGAAACTGGGGGGAGCACTACGTTTACATGTGCGCCGTGGCACAGCACGTCGGAAACGGGCTCGAGATGATACTTGAGAACATCGTCCACCACGAGAATTTGAGGCGCAGCTTATGGCCAAGTATGTGCCAAACCACCCAAGTCCGGTACTCCATGCGCAAGAGTTGGTGCAGTATGCACAACGACTAGAGGGCACTCGGAAGGCCAAGCTGTTGGCCGGTGGCGCGCGCGACGTGCCGAAGCGAGACAAGAATGTGCCTGTGAAGGGGCACAAGGAAACTCGCACATGCTAATTGCAACAAAGTTGGCCACATAGCGCGCGACTGCAAGAAGAAGCTGCAACTCGGAAACGTGGGAAGAGGCGAAAAGGTGCGGGTCCGCACGCTACTGAAGCATGGCTTCTTGCAGTGCGGGACCGACACCTGTGTGTTTCTCAAGGTAGCCAGCGAAGCGCGCGTGATCGCGGACACCTGTGTGTTTCTCAAGGTAAACAGCGAAGGGCGCGTGATCTACGTCGATGATATCTTGGTCACAGACGACAAGCGAGGGCCTGGTCTACAAGTTCTTCGAGGACATGCAGGAGCTGGAGCTCAAGTGCCTGGGACCAGTGAGCACGTTCCTCGGGATGCGAATCGAAATTGGAAATGACGGGCAAGTCGCCATGGACCAAGAAGCCGATATCGACGAGCTGCTCCGTGCGCCAAATGGACAGGTCGAAGTCATCACCGACGCCTGTGTGTGTTGGACACGATCGTGACCTCTCACAACCAGTCGACGCTTCGCCTTCCAAGCGCGCACACGCTGTGATGGAGAGCGCAACGTCCAGTCCGTGGCCGGAAGCCTGCTGTGGATCAGCAGGTGCACACGCCCAGACTTGACGCACGTGGTTCATTTGTTGACGCGACGAGCCCATGCTCCGACGCAACGAGACTGGCGGATGGCGCAACGAATCCTCCGCTACCTTGATGGTACCAAGGCCCACAAGCTTCACGTCCCTGCGTACGACGGCCATGGGGAACGTCCCAGCGCAGCACACATCGAGATATACACCGACGCGGACTGGGCCGACGATCCACGGACAGGAAGTCGGAGTCAGGGGCTGTGATCCTCCTCGATGTCACTCGCGAAAGCAGGCCACAGTCGCACTCTAGACGACTGAGGCCGAGTATGTGGCCGCCGCAATGGCCGTGCAGGAGGCACTGGGCGTGTACAAGCTCCTGAAAGAGCTGGGCGAGACAGTGAGGCTGCCAATCGAGATGTACCTCGACTACCAGGCTGCAATCGCCCATATCGAAGGTGAAGCAACAAGTCACAAACTCAAACACGTCGATCTGAAGTTCAAGTTCTTGCGAGGCTTGAGCAAAGGCAAGAGCATCAAGCCGACGTACGTGAGGTCCGACAACCAGCTCGCAGACGTGATGACGAAGGTCCTTGAGCGTGCTAAGCGCCAGAAGTTCGCAGAGTCAATCGGAGCTCGACCGTGAACGTCAACGTCACAGCACACGCATGGAGGAGTGCTGAAAGGACGCTGCCGGAGTGCTCCGTGTCATGACCGTTGCGTGAGGAAGCAGATTAGGTGTTCTCGCCCGTAGGTTCGCATGTAACCACCATGGGCGATGCATGGAGCTCGCATTGAGCTCAGTTCGACTTCTACCTGCGAAGCAACAGCTCAATCATGGTGCGCGAGCCCGATTTGCAACAGATACGCTTGGTGTTCATGGGGATCTCGATCGTCGGGTGCGCTCGTTGGCAAGTCTGGTTCTTCAAAGTCGCCCTCAACGCTGAGATCGGTGGCAAGAAGGAACGTCTTCGCAGCCTCTCACACGTCTTCGCCGTATTTTTCGATGTGGCTCCTGCACCCGATATATTCGAGTGCAGTGATAATTTACATTGACGTCAACAGGGAGCATGTGTTTCGTAGAAACATGTGTAACAAGTTGGCAAGACCTGGGCGATCCATATCGTATTTTCTTAGAGTATAAGAATATACGATATGGATCGAATAGTATCGTCCTATTTCGAGCTTTTTGGGCGAGCATGGCCTGTCGGGGCCGGTGCAATCGCCCACCCTGCCAACTAGCCAAACATCTGGGCGAGCAACAGCCACACTACGTTGACGTTTCTACTGTAGCCGTTTGGACAGGTCCACTACGGGAGGTTTTGACTTTGTGCATGATCAACGATAAACGAGCGTTTCCATTGATTTAAATGACTTTACGAACTCATTTTAAAAGGCAATGTCATCTACGACTTTCGACGTGCAATTAGTTTTCGCGGCGTAGCGCCGAGAAGTCGACCGAATGGAGGTCATCGCCACTGCGCTGCCCCATCTTCTCACAATCAGCATCATTGGCCTTGCACACCTCGCAGATCTGCGAGTACAGCACGCGCCGACAGCCGTATGGCGCGTTTGCGCAGCGACGGTCGTTCTTGTAGCATGGAGGGTTGGCCTTGCGGAGGCTTTCAACGGATGGCAAGGGCTGCATGAAGCCGCCATCGCTCGTCTTTGGGTTGCTGCTGACCAGCGCGTTGTACTTGTCAACCAGCACCTTGACGCGCTCGCGGTTAGCGTTGATATCGCTGGGATTGGCCCAGAACGGAATCGACTGCTCCACCACAATTTGTCCGCCCTGGAGCGATGCCTTGTACTCGATGCCGCCAGCCTTGCAGAACTCACTGAAGTTGGCGTACGTCTTGTTCGTAGCAGGGTTGACCATCGATGTGATGCCGACAACGTCGTCCAGCTTGATGTATCCCAGCACATCGAACGAGAACGTGCACAACTCACCGTTAGGCACAACGCCGTACGGGCACATGCCACCAGGTTGCTGCTGACGGCATTGCTCAGTCTTGGTGCGCCATGGCTGCGATGGGCAGCTGTTTGGGAAAGAGAACCAGTAGGTGTCTGGATATGGCGCCGCTGGATCATTGTCTGCGAGCTGGCCGCCGACGCACATCCCGAGCTTCTGCTGCCCGTTGGAGCCGACGTATTCGCTGCAGATGTTGGCGATCGGACCACCGGTCGGGTTCGAGCAGGTGCCGCCGTCCATAGGCGAGAACGGGCAGTGCTCAACGATGCTCTGGTCCAGATTCTGGTACTTGTCAATGGCGGCCGTCGGCTGTGCCACGACGGTCTCGTAGAACACGACGTACTGGATGTTGCTCTTGCGCTGGCAGTTGGCCACCGCCAATGGATCGTTCGTATTGATGCACTCGCCCTGCACGAACTTGAACGTGCCTTCGACCGACGCCATGTTGACGGTGTCGAGGATGGCGCGATACTTCTCGTCGAAGTTGGAGCCGAACGTCGTGATGAACGTCTGGTGCTCGGCATCCCAGGCCGGCAGGTTGCCCTGCACGCGGACCTTGATGGATTTGACGGGCTGGAATTTCCACGACGGCGATGGGGATCGAGTTGGCGGCGCTGGTGAGGCGGCAATGCTGCTGTCATCGTCGGCAGTTGCGCGACCAGCGAGCGCGAGCGACGTCAACGCCAGGCAGGGAAACAGACGCATTTGCACGTGAAGCGAGCAGACAGACTGGCTGTACTTGCAGACGAGCAAGTGAAATGGAGAATGATCTCAAAGATGAGCCCTCGCATGAGATGTTTGGCGTTGGTGCTGGTGGCAGGTGGGCCGCAGCCAACGACATGACAGCCACGGCCTGGCAGCTGGTGGTGGAAGACAGCATCTCGGGAACTCGAGCGAGAGACTGAACCAACGCAACACCAGCTGGTCATCCGCGTGCGTCGCCGGAAGGGCACAACCAGGCCGCGACGTTGAACACGAGGCGCTCTCTCTGGCGTCGCGGCGCCATTGCACGCGCCTCACTGGGTCCACCGCGTGCCCAAGCCGCATGCAGACACACGGAGACGCATGCGAAGGCAACAGCGGCCATCAGAATTCCGTAAAGGCGGTCATGCTGAGTTGTGGATTTTCAGCACCAAGAAGGCACCACGAGTGCGCACACAGCGACGCTATCTGCGCGGACACCCAAGCAATGTGGCTTTTGTTTACACAGCTGGCAGCTGCGTGTGACGATGATCCCCAAGCAACCAGTTCCTCCCAAGCTCACGCCATCGACGCAGCGAGTGGCCGGATAGACAAGTACGTGCGTTGGCTCGACTTTGAAGCAAGTGATATTTGGCTCTCTGGTTTCATACTTACACTACGTATGCTCGATTGGAGCATCGGGAAATAGCATCGATGACAACATCTACGACCATGGGAGAGAGCAGCCTCCTTCAGCTGCGATGGCGTCGCTCCCTCCATTGGCACACATGGACGACGCGTTGACGGACTGATTGTGCGGTGAGCACTCATCGTGATCACGCGGTCACACAGTCGGCGCCCTTGTCGGTGCACACTTCGCAGATTTGCGAGTAGAGCTTCCGTCGGCAGCCGAACGGCGCGTTGGCGCATTGGGCGTGGTTCACATGGCAAGGTGGGTTCTGCTGCCTCAGGCTTGCAATCGATGGCAGAGGCCTCATGCGGCCGCCGTCGGGCGTCATCGGCGACTGGGCCACTCGCTCATTGTACTTGTCCACGACAACCTGAGCGCGCTGACGGTTCGCGTCTCGGCTGCTAGGGTCTTTCCAGAACGAAATCGATTCCTCAAGCACAAGCTTCGTGCCTTTAGAGTGTGCGCGGTACTCAACGCCTCCAGCCTGGCAAAACTCAGTAAAGTTGGTGAATGGCCGCTGCGTCGCAGGATTCGTCATCGCCGTGATGCCCACGACGTCGTCCAGCGCGATGTAGCCGAGAATCTCGAACGAGAATGTGCAGCGCACGCCGTCAGGCTTTGTGCCATACGGGCACAGTCCACCGGCTTGCTCTTCGCGACACGCGCTCGTCTTGTTCTTCCATGCGCTCTGTGGACAGCTATTGGGATACGAGAACCAGTAAGTGTCTGGATATGGAGCGAGGAAGTCCTGGTCCTTCAGTTCGCCGCCCACACAGAAGCCAAGCTTGGGTTGCCCATGGGCGCCAATGTACTGGTCACAGATGCGTGGGAATGAGCCGTTCGGGCTCGGGGTGCACTGGCCTCCGTCCATGGGCGAGAATGGGCAGTAGCCCATGGCGACAGACTTGTCGCTGGCGTATTCGGCTAAGGCGGCCTTCGGCTGCACGGTCGTGGTCTCGTGAAACACCACATACTGGATGCTGTTCTTGCGCTCGCACGGCTTGTCGAACTCACGGTCGTTGATACATTCAGCCTGCACGTACTTGAGCGCGCCCTCCACCGACGCGGTGTTGACCGTGTCCATTACCGCCGTGTCCCGGTCGTCGAACGTGTTCCCGAACGACGCTACGAACGCGTTGCGTGCTAAGTCCCATGCGGGGAGGTTGCCCTGCACGCGCACTTGCACCGAAGTCACCGCCTGGAAGCCGCGCGTCGACGGCGACAGCGTTGAGTACGGGGATGGAGACGTCGATGGAGATGGAGGCACGGACGGCGCCGGCGTTGGCCGGGGCGAGGCGTCATTCGCCAGTCTCGCACCGGAAGCCAGAAGCAGTAGCAGAGACCGGGTCAGAGACTGCGCCCGGCCATACCAGCATCAACGACCACCACCATGCACGCATCGTGCAGGAACAGGAATGCTAATGAAGCGAGAGCTGGAAGATGCTGTTGCACGAGGACGGCGCGTTGGATTGTGATTCACGGGTACGGCCTGACGACCGCATGACCGAGCGACGGCACGAGGCGCACGAGGCGCAGGAATCCGGAGCAACCAAGCCCCCAATCGCAGAGGGACAGCCATCCATGTGTCCATCTGGCACAGGAAACTGGTGGCGAGGTCGTGCAGTGCGTGGCTTCCGAGCCACATTGGGCGCAGCCGAAGCTGAGCAAGATGGCTTCCCACATGTCGCGGCGTCCAGCTGGTTCTGCGGTCGCGTGCGTTCGATTCGCCGAAATTGAGAAATGCGTTGCTGCTGATTGGCCAAAAAGATACTGTCTGATATTCACCTGTGAAAGCAACAACATCACCAAACAAATGAACTGTTTGTTCAGTAGAGGTCGACATCACCACCGAACACATCCAAGCAAACGGTGCCCACTGCCGCATCCAAGCAAGCATGTCCGTGATCTACGGTACACAGCTGAACCAGATTGATGGATGGCGCGATCGTTGAGGGAGTACGAACAAGCCACAAGCTCGCGGTCCCTGCGCAAAGGCATCGTGGCGGCTGTCGTCATCAGCGGGTGCGTTCTGTGCTGTTCAGGTTTCGGGGGGGGGAGCGGCGTGCAATGCATGACTTGCCATCCCTCCTCCTTCGGAAATCGAACGACTGTCTGTGTATCCAAACGATGCCACTCCAAGCAGGGGCCTGTCTCGGCTGACAATGCCACGGAAATGATGATCGCGATCAACCAGCGTCATGTCACCAGTTGAGTGCGTCGCGGTCTCAAGGGCGTCGTCTCCGGATGTGACTGGCTATGTATGTGGCTTCGTCCTGTCCTCATGCCGTCGCGTGGCTGTGGGCTCGAGGTCCTGCTCGAGTTGCTGCTCACTTCGCAACTTCGCGTCGCTGTGGCACTTCCAGCACAGACAACTCACAAGATGTGGCGGGGATCAATGCTCTCGCTGCTGTCGTTCGCTGGTTTGATGGCCTGCTGCGTCGAGATCGCCAATGCGGGGGCTTCCATGAAGCCTGTGACCTCGATCCATGCCCGTGTGATTAACCAGCGACCACAATGGGACGCCGACCACGGCGCGTTTGTGTCGTTGATCGGCAAAACCTTTGCAGAAAGACACCGTGCGCTCATGGACACAGTCAACACGGCGTCGGTGGAAGGCGCGCTCACGTACGTGCAGTCCGAGTGCATTAATGTGGTCAATGCCACCAGAAAGTGCGAACGCAAGAGCAATGTTAGCTTCGTCGTGTTCCATGAGATGACGATCGTGCAGCCGGAGAACGCCGTCAAGAGCAAGTGGTTTCAGAACCGACGATCAAGCGCGGTTGAGTACTGTCCATATGCGGCAATGGACCTCGGCAAGTGCTCAGGGTTCGACGACACGAACGCTGAAGATTGCAAGCACTACGTCGACGACGTGGGGCTCTGCGTTGGTGCAACGCGCCATGCAGGTGTTCCACTGGCGTCGTATCCAGACACGTACTGGTTCTCCTTCCCAAACCATTGCCCAACCAGTGATTGGTTTACCAAGAACGACACATGTCGACAGAAGACCCAGTCTCATGGTGGGCTGTGTGAGTTTGGTGTCCAGCCTGATGGCATTAAGTGTTCGTTTGCGACGTCGATTCTCGGCTACATCGAGCTGGATGAAGTGGTTGGCATCACCTCGCTGGTCAACCCAACGACGAAGAAGCCGTTTGCCAACTATTCCGAGTTCTGTCATGCTGGAGGCGTCGAATTCAACGCGACGTCCCCTGACAACAAGACTTGGACAGTCCACGAAGCGCTGCCATTCTGGAAGCGCCCACAGGACAAGGAAGCCAACAAGGCTCGCGTACAAACACTCGTCGATAAGTACAACGAGAAGGTGAAGCGCAACCACACGAGCGTCGATGGAGGCGTCATGCGTCCGCTGCCAACTCTACGAGAACTCACTGATCGGAATCCGCCATGCAAAGACACCAGTCGAGACTGTGAAAAACGCAGCTGTAAACGACACACGTATGGCCAAGTGTGTGAAGTCGTCGCATGCCGAAGCCATGAAGCTGCTTGATGCGCCATACAGGTGACCTTTCTGATCGGGAAAGACAAGCTTTCAGACAGATTTATTACAATGCAGCGGGAGAAAATATTAATCAACATGCTGGAAATCGGTTGAGGACTGTTGGTGAGCGAGCAGTTGCTGTCGTTGATGGGCTGTAATGCCTACGCAAGCTCGCAGCTTCGGTCGTAGAGGCGCTTAAGGAAGAGCGCGTAGTCGAGTTCCTCCTGCTCTTCCATGCCAAAGTGGCGCAGCAAGGCTTCGAGTTCATGTTTATGAATGGGGACGTTGAGTTGATGCAGCTTGGCAAGCAGAAGCGACGGCCGAACAGCGCGCACAACCAGCTCGTCATGCCCATGAGCGTGATTGCTATGTTCGTAGCGCAATGCCATGTACGGCGGAGAGTCCAGGATCTTCTTGTGCAAATGGACGAGGAAGCGGTCGAGATCGACCTTGCCACCGCCACACTTACTCTTGACCATCATGCTCGTCACCATGCGTCGTACATTCGCCTGCAAGTCCGTCGAGATAGGCGAGATCCACTTGGCAAACGTGACAAGGTCCAGGAAGTACTTGGACGTCGATCCGATGTGCAGGAAGAACTGACTGAGGAGGTGACCGGACGCTTGGATCTGGTGTTGCTGCAGCAAGAACTGCTTGAGTTGGTTGGGCGTCAGTGGGTCGCACTCAGCGGCAGCCACGAAGTTCTCGGCGCTTTCCTGCGTGATGGAGCCACACGGCGACCGCGGCGATCTAGGAGACGTTGGAGACCGCGGTGCAATCGCTGGTCGCGGTCGTCTCCGAGCCGCTATCGCGGCATCCCACGGCTGCTGGCTGAAGTGTCTGAAGGCTTTGGTTGGCAGGATGAGGCCGTTGCTGGTGTTGGACACGCTCGTGGCAATGTCGATGATCGTGAGCTCCAACTCACGCAGGCTCCCTAGCATCTGCACGCGCGATGAAGCACGTGTCGTCAAGCCACGGATGGAATCATGACCATCATCATCATCGTAGACGAACTCTCGGACTTCTTGATGCAAACTGGCGCTGCGTCCACGTTGGCCCTTTCCGCTGTCGTGACTGCTAGTGCTGTGCAATCGACCTGTCCCTCCATCTGTCATCTCGTCGGCATCACGCAGACGCAGCAAGGATTCCATGAGTTGCTGGAACCGCTGAAAGCTCACGATCGTGGCCTTCTTGGAGCCTGTCGGTGGTGTTGTGGTCACTGCCGTTGGTTTACCTGCTAGCGTCCGCATAATGAACTCGAGGACGTTCCGTTGCTGAAGAATCGCATCGAGGCCATCCACTACATCTTCTCGGGTTAGTTCGTGCTGAAGGAAACTCCGCAAGTCGCGCACGTTGAAGTAGCCTTTGCCATCCCGATCGATCAGGTCAAACACTCGCTGGAGCTGCCGTTGGGACGAGTCTCCACCACGAAGTTTTTCGACTAGCAGCACCAGTACACGGTCATGTAGGCGTTGACTTGCAGTTTCGTGCTGATAGTCCATCAAGAACATGAGCAAATGTGCATAGTCAATAGCGCGGCCTCGATGGTCATCGCTGCATTGGTCCCTACTAGCAGAGAAACGCCGATACAACACTGCCAATTCCCAGGCCGCCATGGGTTGGGTCGTCACGGCCACCTGTCGCCATGCTCGGTTCCAGTCTTCAAGTGGAATCGTGCCGTCACGCTGCCAGTCATATAGCTCCAGTGTCTTCTTGACGTCGATCAGATGCTCCGGCAGCTTCATGCGCGCAATCAGACGCTGCCAGTCAAACAGGTGATCAAACACATCCGCGATAGGCACACGCGTACTCGCGAGGGCTTGCACTTGAACGTGCCCGTTCTGAGCCAGCATGTCTCGAACGAACGTGCGTAGGGCCTTGGTCTCAACATCGTCCAACCCAACGTCATGCAGCATCTTGTGCAGCTCCGCGACGAGCAGGTCCGCCGCAATGGTGCCCTGTCCTCGCTCGTCACGTGCCTGCAAAGCTGTCTCCAGATCGTACATATGCGACGCCCGGTACAAAAGCGACCGCACGGACTCGACCTGTGACTTGGCCCCTGGATGAGTGCTCAAGGTTGTGGCTTCGTGTGGGTTGTTCGTCGTGGAGATCGAACTTCGTTGCCAGCATTGGTGCGTGAGGAACGTCCACAATCGTTTGATCTCGACTGTGCCTTGGAGCCTGTCGTCCAGCTCGGCAGCGACGTACAACACCTGCGTCAGTGAAAGCGGATCGCTGCGGGTAGCGCCTTCACAGAGCCGTCGGAAGGCGTCGAACGATAGCTCATGGGACCCTCCGTGCGCTTTCATCAACTCTGTTACGTCCACGGGCAATCGTGTCTCCGCATGCGCCAACTTGAGTGCGATGGCATCCAGGAAGTCGGTGTCGGCCAGCGCCGGAGCGCCAAACACGAGCTTCATGAAGAGATCGTATCGAAGCCACGAGGTGCTGTCGTCCTTGCGCAGCTCATCCAGTGGTGGTAGCACGGCGAGAGCAGCTGTGACGACGTCGATGTCCATCGGACCGAGATGTTGGTCAAATACACGCTCGAAGTTGCGTCTGGAGATACAAAACGTGCGATAAGTGTCGACTTTGCGCAGAATCTTGCAGATATGGTCGTGGATCGTGGGCTCTGAAGCGGCATCAGGCACTAGCAAACGTCGCAGCTTGCGCCAAAACGTTGGCTCGAGCGCAGTGGGTGTTGCCGCTGCCTCGGCAGCTGGATGCCGCTTGCCAAATAATGTGTCGATCCAGACTTCGTAGTTTAGGAAGCCATGGACGTTAGCGTTCAAGTCCGACTGATCTGGTTCCGTGACCAGAGCAATTCGAATCCACACGAGGATATCACGCTGCTCAAGCGGCACAGCTAGATGCGTTGGGTGGTGCTGGACCAAGTCGCGCTGTACCAAACGTAGAGCTTCGTTCACAGAAATGGTCGAGTTGTGTTCCAGGTCATACTTCTTGCATAGCGACTGAAGCAGTCGGTACGCTTGCTTGGGATCAGACGTGATGCCCTCGAGGTACTTGCGAACACGCTGCAAGACGGCTGCGAGCTTGGTCTCAGACGACGTGGCTGAGCTTGCCTTCAGCGCGGTGCTTCCTTCAGGGATCTCATAAATCAGCAAATCTAGAAGCACGCGCACAAATTCCTTGTAATCTAATTGCGCCTGAGCGTTGAACTGAAGCCCAAGACACATTTCCATCAACCGCGTCTCGGGCACATCCACTTGAAAGCCATCCAGTAGTGCCCATCGGATGTGCTTGAGACTGAGGAACCAAGTTGCAAGCTTGTCCAGCTGTCCAAGTTGAGCCTCGAGTCTCTTCACACCGTCACTGCATCACCATACACTCATCAAATGGTCAGCTGGGTGTCTAAGTGTCCACTTTCAGAAGCGAGTCCGTACAACGTGAGCAGATTCGCGAGCGCCATGAGCTCCTTGTCTTCTTGGCTGATTGCCAGCTTCACCGGTTTCTTTTTCGCTATTGGCGCCTTCACGTTGGAACTACCTGTTTGCGAGTGTTTGGCAGATTCGTTGAGTGGTGTGTGGTCCTTTCGTGCCGGTTCTTTGGAAGCGTCGAGTTGCAGGCTTAAGTACTCGTTCTGATGCTGCAAGTTGGCCACACGATCTTGCAGCTTGCGAGCCTTGGTCTCAAGCATGATGGTCTTGGATGGCGATGTGTCCAACTTGGTTGGGCTCGATGACAAGGTGGCCATTGACCTTTGGGGACTAATTGGTCGCACTGGCGCTGGTCGAGTGGGCCAGATATCTAGCGAGCGGATAGCTTCTTTCACATCGACAACCACGTCGCCGTCTTCTTCGTATGAATACTGGAAGAGGAATTCCTAGAAGTTACGAAATTGTGAGAGGACGACACATCATTAGCACAAGTCAACCAAGGTAGCAACCTCCATGGCATCCGTCAATGGATCATTCGTATCAACGTGTGGTTCGAGATCAAACAGCACTTCACACACGTGACTCAGTGGCACCTTGCGATGCTTTTTTGCGTCTCCGTAGCAGAAGATGTCACACAAGTCAAACGGCGACAACTTTTTGTCCTTCATGACGCGCTGGAACCACTCTACCGGTGTTTCCAAGTCGCCGAGCATCGATTTACGAGGACTTGTCTGTTCTGGTCGCGTGCTTTTTTTCAAGATTCCACGAAGGTTTGATGACGTCGATGACCGGGACGGCGACAACGCCGTACTGGACCGTGAGATGGTCGAATCGTGCAATGTTTCCCCACGAACACTCAGCCGCAAGCGTTCTGGACGCAGCGAAATTGGCGATGACGCGGACCCTGATGATGCTCCGGCGCGCTTTCTTTCCAGCTTGCGCGTGTACGTGTGTTGGATTTTGTCATCACACGCCTGCGCCACCATTCACGCGCATGATCCTCGTTAGTGGCTCTATGATACCGAGATGGGCATCGCGGACAGTACCTTGGAGCGGGCGGCTAGATAGTGCTTGATGTCGTCCGTGGACACCGGGCTGGCCGCTGGGGCTCGACGCGTGCTGCGCTGCCGCGAGCTTGCCATGACGTCGGCGACACCCTCGACAGCATGCATGCACTCCTCCCTGACCTCACCGACCGCAATCAGCGAAGGCGGTGGCTCACACCAGCGAGCACATGATTAGCATCTGCCAACGCCAAGTCGTCTAAAAATGAGTTGGGGATGGAGCGTCATGGGGGGGGGGGGGATTTCCAGCTGCCGCCTGACGTGATGTTCGTCGTCGCACTGCATTCGAGGGGAACCTGACGTGTTCAGAGGATGACTTGATGCATTCTGTTCAAGGTTTCTGCTGCTGCGAGACCGTGGTGTTGCAGGAAAGCTGAAGCGCTAGGTCACAGCACGGCTGCATGCGCAGATGCGATGTTGTGTCATGAAGAAACGAGCATGGGAATTGATGGAAGTGAAGGTGGCTGATGCTTCGTGCATTCGACAGCCAACCACCAAGGTTCCCATCCCCAAACATGTGGATGCCACCCTGTTTGCAAAGCTGAAGAATCCAATCACTGTTTTCCTCAGACCATGTGGGGCAGCGAACAGCACATGGCTGTCTTCAGGACCAGGTTCTCTTGGCGGTTTGACGCCGCAAGCATCTCTCCATGTGGCGGGTTGGACCAGCTTGGTGGCCCCACGTGGCGGCTCAGAGCCAGATGACGCGTGCGGTTGAGAGACTTTGATCGGTTGTCTTCATCCGTGAGCGAGGCCAGTTTTCAATCAGACTTCTCCCACTCACACATTGTGAGATGCTCCACAAGCTTGTGCTGCTTGTGACCACTGCGGTCCTGTGTTTGCCTGCGGGGGCGACGGACGTTCCCGTCGAGGATGTAGCGTCTCCGACCATATTGGGTGCTCCCAAGGAACCCAAGAAGAAGAAGGAACACCGAGACGGCAGTAAGAACGGCACCGATGTGAAGCCATGGTGCTTCCAGCCGGTCAAGTCGGTCAAAGTGCGGGTCCAGGGCAACATCCCCGTCTGGGACGCTGAACACAAGACGTTCATCACCACGTTCGGCGCCAACTTTGATGAAAAGTACCGTGCCGTGCTTGATACCGTCAACATGGCGTCGGTCGAAGGCGCGTTCAAGTTCGTCCAGGGGGAAGCCATCAACATGAACGATCAGAGCGCCGTCGTGAACTGCCAGCGCAAGAGCAACATCCAATATGTCGTCTTCTATGCGACCACGACCTTCCAGCCATCAGCGGGCGTGATCAAATACGACGGAACGGGTCAGAGTGCATTGGAACACTGTCCGTACGCCTCGATGGATGCCGGCACCTGCTCAGGGGATAGCGTGAACGCATGCAGTGAGTACGTTGGTGCCAACGGCCAAGCCAAGATCGGCCAGTGCGTCGGGGGGCAACGAATGGACACGGACCCATTGGCACCTTATCCAGACACGTATTGGTTTTCGCAGCCAAACAGTTGCCCCACGTTGCCGTGGAGCAAGAAGACCGATCAGTGCCGCGAAGATCAGCCTGGCGGGCTCTGCCTGTTTGGTGTGCAGCCAGACGGGATCAAGTGCACGTTCTCGTTCAACGTGCTCGGGTACATCAAGCTCGACGACGTCGTCGGAATCACGGCAATGACGAACCCGGCCACCAATAAGACTTACACGGACTACACCGAGTTCTGTAAGGCCGGTGGCGTGGAGTTCAAAGCGCACTTGGATGGCAATAAACTGGTGGTTGAGCAATCCATTCCGTTCTGGGCCAATGCCGGTGATTCCGCAGCCAACAGCAAGCGTATCCAGTCGCTCATCAAGGCGTACAACGACCTCGTCAATAAGAATCCAAATGTTGCTGGAGGTGGTGTGATGAAGCCGTTGCCAGCACTCAAGGACCTGACGAAGGCAAACCCGCCGTGCTACGTCAACAGCCAGACGTGTGCCAAAGCTCCCAATGGCTGCCGTCGTGTGTCGTATGGCCAGGTGTGTGAAGTGTGCTCTGGCGGCGGTGCTGGCTGCGTCAAGAAGCCTGCCAATTACGTGTTCCCACCACTCCCAGCCGTTTGATCGCTCCCACACACTGGCCATTGGTCATTCCTGTTCATGTGTATGTCTTTGCTGTGAAGTAAGTAGTTGTTGTTTGTGAATAGCGCCCCTATGACATCAAGACAACAACGCTGGAACTTGCTCCAACTGACAACGTGTTTCCACGCACACAGCGCGCGATGACAGATGCACGGCAGCGGCGCAGACTACCTGTGCACCACGGCTAACCCGCTCAGAGGCTGCTGGCGCCAATCGTGGGGTCCTCATCGCAGCAAAGCAAGGCGTCGCTCCAGCAAGGCCAACGAACTGACACCGCAGCTGCAGCAGCATGTGAATCGATCGCAACTTCACGGACAAACGCACAGACCAATGAGGGAGTGCCACACCCAGACGACGCCGTGTGAGTGACTGGATCACCATGTGTAGCGGAGCCATGCAGGCATTCAGCCAATCAGAAGCTGCCAACTCGTGCTGAAAGTGCACCACTGCAACCACCACGTCACAGACGCAGCAGCCAAAGCACCACTGGTCTGGGTCGTGACGCTGCACGTCGTGACGGGCATTGTGGATTCTTCCAACTCGTCAACAAACGCACGTGTCATTTCATCTGAGCTCTGCTGCATCATGGGCAACGTTCTGAGCCAGCTCCTCTCGCGCGTCTTCAGTCAGCTGCAAGGCCACAAACGCATTCTGCTGCTTGGACTGGACGCCGCCGGCAAGACCACTCTGCTGTACAAGCTCAAGCTCGGAGAGGCCGTGCACACGATTCCAACCATCGGGTTTAACGTCGAAACCATCGAGTACAAGAACATCGAGTTCACGGCGTGGGACGTGGGTGGCCAGAGCAAGCTCCGTCCGCTATGGAAGCACTACTACCACGGTGCTGATGCAGTCGTGTTTGTCGTCGACGCAGCCGACCGGCACCGTGTGGACGAAGCTGCTGCCGAGTTGTACAACATGTTCCAGTGCGACGAACTGCGCGACACCATGCTGCTGGTGTACGCCAACAAGCAGGATCTGCCAGGGTGTATGAGCGCGACCGACGTGCACAGCGCGCTGAATCTAAAGGCGGTGACACGGAACCCAACGTTTGTGCAACCAGCGATCGCTGTCTCAGGCGAGGGCGTGTTTGAGGGCATGGAATGGTTGTGCAAGGCGCTCATGGGAAAGCTGAACAAGTGAGGCGTCGAGATAGCACCTCACGAACCATTCGATCTGCATGCACATTACTAGTAGCATATTGATTGTAAAATATATAAGTTTTGCATGATGAAATCCGCTCAAGTGTTGGAATAACAGGCTCCAGCTGAGCAAGTTTCTCGGTGTGAGTGATGGTCCTGATCTGCACCTTCACTCACGAAGCGGATGGCGTCTGGTGATTCACATGGCTTCGCACCACTTCCCAATCGCGCCTGCGCCACTCAAGTCCGATGTCGTTGCCGTGTGCAATCTGCTTCGACGATGGTGTGGATGCGATCACATCCTTTTGTGGCCCTGAGTGTCCAGGAGCGATATGCACGGGGTGTTTGATGGGCTATCTGCGTGTGCGCATTCTCACCGATACTATCAAGGGCACGCTGCCGGTCATCAATTGCCCATTTTGCTTGCATCCTGTCGGCAAACACGTTTGGGCGCCACACGCAGAGAACGACGGTGGTGTGTGGGGTGACGTGTTGTTGCGCACGTACTCGGAGTATTGCGAAGTCGCATGTTCGCTGCTGCCTCCATGCTGCCACACCACCAACTACACCCACCTGCCGGCATATGAACCCAGCCAAAATGTTGGGATTGAGCCCTCCACAACGGCACCAACCGAGCCAGAGCAGGAAGAGTCCACTACTGAAAGCGAAGAGCAGACTGAGATCGACAAAAGCAATGCTGTGACCGCCACGAAGGTGGGAAATCACGACCTTACTCAAGTTTTGGACCTTGTGAGCCAGGTAGAGTGCTACAAGCTGCACGCTCGTGTCGTTGTGAACCACATTATCGATACGTGGGAAGAGAAATCTGAGGAAGTTCTTCATCAAGTCCTGCGACGGATGCCCGATGAAGAGCGCAGAGCTACGCTGTTGCTATCATTCCTCCATGTTCGCCCGGTGACGACTACGCGTTGCTGCAACCAGTCGATCTGTTTCAACTGCAAGCGCATGAATCATGAAATTGATGCTGCGATGTGCCAGGAAGATGCTTTTGACATGGAGCAATGCCTTGTGCGTTGCCGTCAGTGCCGCATCCTGTTGCTGAAGGTTCAAGGTTGCGATGCGGTGCGTTGTGTCTGTGGGCGTAACATGGCTTGGGAATTCGAAGTCCAGCTTCGCAAGAACGGGCGGCGCAAGATTTTCCCTATCGATATCTTTGACGTCGACGTCTTTGATCACTTCTGGCAGCATCGCAATTATACGAACGCATTGGTGCCGGATCTGCACCAAGAGATCATTGCTCGGCGGCGCTGCAGATTAGACGCGTTCATTGTGAAGAACAAGCCCACGCTTCAACGAATGGTGCAGCGGTTCGCTGTGCGCTGGCGATTTCGACGTCATATCTTCCCGCTCTTGCAGCGCACTGCGTTCTGGAAATGCTATTATTTCAACCATCCCGAAGACCTGCACGATGCTGAACGAGAAATGCAGACTTTTTTGTCCTCGTTCAACGTTGTCGAGGTTGCTTGACAGCATGCAAAGGCAATCAAAATATGACAATTTCCTTGCGCAACAAACGGCCAACTCATATCTTTGCCGAAGGCCACAGGCTTTCCAACAGCATTTTTCCATTTTTGTTTTCACGATACATCCACGCAAGCAAACTGTAGGCAATTCAATTTCCCTCGTGGTACGGTTCAAAGAGCATCCTGCATCACAAGATCGGTGTACGGCGCTTAGCGCATCATGCACTCACGTTCACCAAACGTGCCGAGTCGTGATCCAAGCACACCTTTTGAGTTGGCACCTCCATGTTCGACTCTACCGCCATCACCACCGTATTGGATACAATGGGCGGCAGCGTTGGCGGGACGAGCTTTGAATTTGCCAGATCCAATTGATCTTCGTGCGCACGACGCTTGAGTTGGCCATTGCTGCTCGACAGCACGCATTAACATCAGCACCTCATCGCCCATTAACCTCACAGCCAAACAACACGTACAAGAAGAACATCATGATGCACGTCAGCAGTGACGCGACGGCCATTACCCACTTGGTGCACATGTACGCAGGTAGAGCATGAGAGCTGGTCGCTCGATCGAGTTCGGCCAGCAGCGGAAGCACGGCTGCCGACATCGCATTGCCCGTGAGTTGCTGCAGCGCGGCGACTGTAGCTTCACTCGTTGGGAACGCGCATTCAACGCCCAGTTCCAGCGCCAATGGTAGCAGTGGACCCTGAAACCATCCAGCGAGCATCAGCGTCAGCAACGTGGTCCAGACGTTCTTGGCGATGAGCGCGAGTTTGAAGAGGTAGAGGAAGACGCTGGTGAGCACCAAGCACACCTTGATCGCTCTCTTGTGATTTTGCTGGCTGTCCACGTGATGGCTGATAACCTGGCTGCCAACTAGGCAGCTGACGATAAACATTGAGCCGATGACGCCCACTTGCGCCTTTGTGAAGCCTTCTTCTGCAAGGAACTTGCCGATCATGGCCGAAACGACGTTGAAGATGGTCTCGGCGACAGCGAAGGCGATAACAGTGTGGGTAAACCCGGGGTGAGTGAACGCGTTGCTCCACCGCCTCCAATCGTAGTTGTCTTGGAGATGCTCTTCGCCTGTCTTCTCCGGACTGTTCTTCCGCGCTCGACATCTCGGCGACGACTCAAGGAAGCAATATGCCAGCAAACTTGCTGCTGTCGACGCAACGGCAATCCCAAGGTTCCATATCTGAATGTCGTGGGGATAGCGCACTACCAGTGGAGCGATCAAATAGACCACTGCCACACCTAAGCTGTTGGCGTTGACGGTCATGCTGGTCGGGGCTGCACGACCCGTTAATGGGAACCATTCAGCAGACAGCATCGGCGGCGAGTTCACATGAAAGGCGCAGCTGTTGCTGCAAGGAGCTGTCCGAAAAGTGTCACCGTAGCTTCGGAGCGCGGAGAGAGGAAGCATGCGAGATAGCGAAGCGTACTACCCATGGCCTGGACGAACCCGCCGGTCACTAATCCCGCTCGAAGGCCGTACTTGTCCATGAACCACGACCCCAAGAATGCACACGGGACATACACGACGAGCGAGACGGTGATCATATCACTGGCATCAACCGCTTGATTCCAACGCTGTTCGGCGATTGTCGCGACCGGCGCGAACGAGAAGCAAATCATTTGATTGAGGCACGTGAGGATTGAGAGAATGGCCACCATGAACCACTTGCGGTTGGAGCTGCATGGGCCTGACGCTGTCACTGGCTGCTGTGCCAGTGGCGACGCTGGTGTTGCTTCGAACGTCCCATACTCGTCTTCCTCCTCCATCACCAGATCGCCTCCCTTGCAAGCTGGCGATTAGAAATCTGGGACTGTCCAAACAGGCAGGGAGCGTGCTTGGGCGATGCAAGTAGTCGCGTCTGTTCAGGGCAAAGATTGCCTCGAAGCCTCGTAATTGGCTGGAACGTGGTATACCACTGAAGTATACCGTCGAAGGCGTCGAGTGGACGCCGTCCACCAACGTTGCGATGCAGCAGAACGTGACGAAGATGTCACAGAGCTCAGAGACCGTCGAAGCTTTACCTTGCGTGGCCCGTGCTCACGCATGAGCAGTTGCACAGCAAACGTTGCCTGTTTGTGCTCACGTCAATCAAACAAATTGCGAGGTGCCATTCACGCCTTACTTGTTTCATGCCTTACTTGTCTAGCTTTCCCTTTAGTGCCTCACACAACCAGTCCATGCCCTCAAACACGCCATCGCCCGACAGAACACTCACAGGCTGCACAAAAAACGTCGAGTTCCGCGTCACCGACTTCAGGTTCAACGCTTTGTGCACTTCGCTCGCGCTCATGCATCCTCGTAGATCTTGCTTGCTGGCGTACACCAGCAGCAAAGTGTCGCGCAGTTGGTCGCACTGGATCACATTGTGCAGCTCGACAGCAGCTTCGCCCACTCGGTGCCGGTCTGCCGCGTCAACCACGAACAATACAGCATCTGCGCCACTGTAGTAGTGCTTCCACAGTGGCCGCAGCTTGAACTGACCACCGATTTCCCTGACCGTGAACTTCATCTCCTTGTACTCGATGGTCTCAACACTGTTGATGGTCGGAGTGGGGAGCACGAGCTTTCCGAGCTTGAGCTTGGACAGCAGAGTGGTCTTCCCGGGCCCGAGCAGCAGAATGCGTTTGCGGCCTTGCAGTTGACTAAGGACGTGCGAGAAGAGCTGGCTCAGAATGTTGCCCATTGTGATACAGCGTACTCAAGAACGACGTGCAGCAAGCCCCAATGGCGCACACGATCATGGCCCATGGCACGTTGCGTGGCAGCTTCTGATTGGTTGACTGGTAGCAATATAGCAATAACCACGGTCATCATCGCCGGCAGGGGCATCACCAGCAGCTCACTCGCTGCTCGCCAGCGCATACAAGCATTTCACTGGCGCTTCTCTGAAGCGGTTGGTTTTCACGCATTAGTGATGCCTCGGTTTAGTGCGGAAGCATCAGCTCGTTGGACTCTGTTTTGCACATGATTCATTCGCTCTCAGCGAACACAGCGCTATTTCTCGACTGCGTGATGCTGCCTGTTGTAGAGGGCCACTCGCACGAACAGCTGAGCAAGGTAGCAACTTCATTAAAGTACGACGATCTACGTCGCTCTTTTCGAGATTTTTTTCCGCCAATGGTGAGTCATTCTCCACCCAAAGCGACGCTTCCTGCGCTCCAATTCTTGCTGCTTGTGTGACAACAAGGCTCCCTGCCTTCACCATGGACGACGAAGATGTGTATGGCACGTTTGTGGGCAAGGAGCCACTGCTTCCAGCCAGCAGGCCCGATGCGCTATCTGGATGCGATCGTCGGTGGCTCATGGTAGGCATCCTGTCCGTGCTCTCGTGCTTGAACGAAGCCATTTGCTTCTCGTACGCGCCGATTGCCAACATCGCGGAGACGCGGTGGGCACAGCAAGCGCATTCCAGCAATTTGATCGCCGTTTACTTCATCACCTACATCCCGTGCTCGTTCCTCGGGTCGTGGTTCATGGATCGACGGGGACTGAGGCAAGGCGTCCTGCTGGGTGGCTTTCTCCAAGCGGTGGGCAGCTCCCTGCGCTACGTGGCGTGCTTCATGTCACCACGAGCGGAAGCGCATGTGACGTTCCTAGGGCAGATCATAGCATCGACGGCCATGCCCTTCATGGTCAACTCGCCGCCCGTACTGTCAGCAAACTGGTTCCCACCGTCGATGCGAGCTTCGCCAACCAGCGTCATGGTGAACGCCAACGCCATGGGAGTGGCGTTGGTCTACTTGATTGGTCCGTTAGTGGTGCACTTTCCACATGATGTACAGCGATGGAACCTTGCCATTGCTGTGGCTTCGATTGCTTCATGGCTGGTCGCGTGTTGTTGCTTCCGATCGCATCCACCACCAGCGGTGGCTGGCGGCAAACGGGGAAGCACGTCCCGTATCCAGCTCCAAGAAGACTACAACTGGAATCGATGGATCCAAGCATTCCAGCATCCTGGGTTTTGGCACACAGTGATGGTTTTTTGAGTAGCTGAGACCGTCTTCAATGTCATATCAGCGCAACTGGGCAAGATGTTGACGGCAGAAGAGTTCTCCAAAGAACACATCGGGATCATCGGTGCGCTCTTCATCATCAGTTCGTTGGTTGGCAGCCAGATAATCAGTCGTATTGTCGATAAGATGCAGAGCCACAAGCAGGCGTTGCAGCTGTGTCTGTTGCTGACCACAACGTTCATTTTGTTGTTCAAGGTCGCGCTTGATGATCACAACGAAGCGCTCACGCTGGCTATGCTGATGTTAGCTGGAGGATTCCTTGGTCCACTATTACCGATTGCAGTCGAGTTGGGTGTCGAATGTGCGTTTCCGACCAGCGAAGCCACCGTCGCAGCGCTGCAGCAGCTTGCGGGCAACTTCTTCTCCGCAATTGTTGTGTCTGGCGTTGGTGTTGCGTGGCGTCACCATATCGATGCATCTGGTCATGTGCCTGCAAATCGTTTTTACGCGTCTCCGCAGTGGATCATGGCCTTCCTGCTCGGACTCACGTTTGTGGTGTTTTGCTTCTTGTACGATTTGCGCGCCTGGGTTGCGTTGAATGGTTGCGTCAGCTAATCTGTTATTGTGTCGTGTTTCGATGCGCATAGCAATGGCCAGCACAAACGTCGAGCTCACGAAGAAGGCGAGATCGCTGCAGCTCTTACTAAGGAACAAGACACACCCGCTCTTGCAGCTGGCGGAGATATGCCATCAAGCAAAGACGCTGGAATGACACGAGCCCCAACGGTGGTCCCCTCCTGACCCAAGGCCGCGGCTATTACAGCCTAAACTCACTAGCAAAGGACGGAGGAAACAACATGGACGAAGACAAAAATGTTGTAAGATTTTTTGCGTGTCCTTCCCAGGTTGCCTATGAGTGGGTCATGCAACTAATCCGAGCCTTCGGACACGAACTTTTCTGTCCGTGCAATCCACGTCTACACGACTCTGTGCGTGTCGTCATAAAATGTAAGGTAGGTTTCGCCCATGGTCATGCAACATTCCATATCCAGTCTCTTGGGGGGAAACAAGCAGACGTGCATCCAGGAAATGATCCGACATCAAAATGTTGTGACTACTCCAGAGCAGCGTCCTTGATTGATCTCGGCCCGTCATATCGATGACAACCACCGCAGAGGAAACCGCAGCTTGTTGTGGCCACCAATATCCCACACTGAGAATTCGATGTTTTTGTACTGAATGGTCTCGACATTGAGCCCAATCGTAGGAATCATTGCCATGTGTTCTCTGAGCTTGGGTTTCTGCAGCAGCGTCGTCTTGCCAGCGCCATCAAGACCATGCTGCGGCGGGGTTTGTTCTAGAAACTGGCTATGGTGTTTGCAAATATTGACTGAGGAGATTGCCCACGGGGTGTCCTAGTTGATTGAAGTGAACGTTGGTCTGTGATGCAATTGCGGCAAGATACGCCTGTGCTCAGTGGCGAAAAGCCATGTTCTGCCGGTGCCGACTGTGCTGGCGCGTTGTGATAGGTCACTTCAACCACTAATGTTGGCCACCAGAGTTGCCGTTGATGCGAAGCATTCGCTCAACTTGCTCATGCATCGTCGGTATCCCCTTTTTCTATTCACTCACATCAACGCTAGGTACGTCACTGTGCGTGACCTTCAACTGCGTTACAGAGCCATTCTAACCCATCCGACAATCCCATGCCAGTGAGCGCAGTTGACGGTTGCAAATGTGTGGGCTGTGACCTCATTTTGCTGAGCTTGAGGGTGGTGGTGAGCTCCTGCTCGCTCAGGCAATTCGCACAGTCTTGTTTGTTGGCATACACCAGCAGTGGACGTGCTTGCAGTTCTTGGTGCTGCATCACCGACTGCAGCTCGAACGCCGCTTCTTGGATGCGTAAGCGATCTGCAGCGTCAACGACGAAGATCACGGCCTTGACGCCAGCCAAGTAGTCCTTCCAGATCGGCCGCACTTTGCGCTGGCCACCGAAGTCCCACACCTCGAACTCAATGTCCTTGTGCTGAATTGTTTCGATCACAAACCCGATCGTAGGGGTGGCTGAAACTGCATCGTCTCCTTTGAGCTTGCCCAGCAGGGTTGACTTGCCTGCACCATCGAGCCCCACAATCGCAATGCGACTTGGCTTGCGCCAATATCCAGTGATGCCGCCCAGCGCCGCCCATAGAGACGAGCTCAAGTAGCTCCCCATTGCGTCGAACTGGGATGTTCTCGCTCTCTCCGCATGAACACGTGGAAGACCATTGGCCAAAATGCTCAACCGACATGGTATTTGTAGCATGGTTTCCGAGTAGTTTCATGGACTCGTCAAATTCTTTGGGCTGACTCGATTAGGCGCTTCATTAATTCGTTCTCGACTGCACGATGCAGCGTCGCCATATTCGCTCGATACGAAGAGACCATCAGATCCGACAGCACGCCGACTTTGTACTTGTCTCGAGCGTTGTTCACGTCGACTTCGGGGATGAATCTGACAGTCGTTTGCACTATGGTCTTGGAATCGCCTCCTTCGTTGTCGATGGACTCAACTAGCGTCCAACCTTTCTCGCGTAGTTGAACGCCATCAGTGTTGTAGGAAATCGATCCTTCTGAATCCTTGAGGGACTCCCACACCATCACCGTTCGATGTGCTTCCACAAAGCGTTTGCACACAAACTTGGCATCGACATCGGTGAAGTTTGTCAGACGACGTAGCTGACCAACGAAATGTCCCATTATCATATCATCGACAGTATCAGCACACTACAACCCAGCAAGTTGGTGAGAGAGGTCCGTGACGCACAGCGAGCAAGCAACGTCAAACTCACCGCGTACTGACCGTTCGATAAGGCTAATCGATTCATACTTAGACACTGCCATATTGCTTGTTGGGTGTCACTCACCGCGAATGGGAACGTTTTCGAATCAAGATATTCCACGTACACACACCGCTCGTCGTCACTGCGGGCTTGTGCGTACATGAAGTCAAACTTCATCTTCGACAACCCATTTAATTGGAACACGCGCTCCAAATGATGCAGGCGAGTATCCAAATTTTGTGCCAGCTCTTGATAAATGGCGGATGGATCGTTATTGTTTTGTTGCGCTCGCTTAATGCCAGTGTCGTATGCTTCAAGTTCCTGGTTCAAGAAGAGAAACAAATCAGCTTCATCCACCAACCCAGCACGACACACGAGTGCTTCTCTACCGCTGCTGATGGCTGATTCCGAAATATCTTCTCCAGACTCTTGGCAACGCGGATCTGCTCTTCCAACATTGCACGCAGTCGAGCGTTTTCTGCTTCTGCCTTTTGTTTCTCTTCCAATTGATGCGACGCAATGGTTTTCCACAAATCCTTCGAAGTCATTTTGACGTGCATGGCCATGTACTTGGCCAATGTCGCGCTTGCGATGTCATCGCTGCTGTCGTCGACTTCAACGGATGGTGAGTCCGACGGTGACGTTGTTTTGCTACGTATACCACTGTTGGCTCCTTGCAACGACCACAGCTCTGCTTCGAGCTCTTTGACGCGCTCGCGCAGGTATGCCATCTCTTCCTTCTGCCGTTGATGCGTGCTTCTCACCGTCGTTTTGCGGCTGCTTTGAGCAAGCTTGGCGTCTGTCTTGCTTGGTTGGCTTTCCATGCCCATAGGCAGTCTGTGCGGCATGGCCAGTTCTTCGGTGAATGTCATTGATGCCATCATCGCAGGCGAATCTCTTGCTGTCGCTGCCACTACTGGCGCCATGGGAGCATCCAGCAACGACCTCGTAAGCACCTCGCCAAGCAGCGGTGGACTTGGATCCTGGATCACACTGTCCAGGAACGCCAAGTCCTCTGCTTCCCAAGCTCCAAGGCCATCATCGGGCACTGTCACGACCACTGTGCCTGCCAATCCGCTGTCATATGGCTCCGCCATCGTCGCCAGTGTGTCGCTTCGCAATGGAGGCTCCCAGTGTGAATTAAGATAATGTTTAAACCAACGTTCCCGTGTGATGGCACTCTTTCTCACACTCGCTGGTGAATATAACAAAAACGCACCGTTCTGTCGAATGTGAGGCACAACTTCGAGTTAGTGTCAACCCATGTCAGATTCTTGGAGATGACTCGATTAGGCGCTTCATTAATTCGTTCTCGACTGCACGATACAGCGTCGCCATATTCGCTCGATACGAAGAGACCATCAGATCCGACAGCACGCCGACTTTGTACTTGTCTCGAGCGTTGTTCACGTCGACTTCGGGGATGAATCTGACAGCAGATTGCACAACGGTCTTGGCATCGTCGATGGACTCGATCAGCGTCCAGCCCTTCTCTCGCAGTTGAACACCGTCAGTGTTGTAGTAGATGGATCCTTCCGAATC
This sequence comes from Lagenidium giganteum, assembly GCA_002286825.1. Taxonomy (NCBI): domain Eukaryota; phylum Oomycota; class Peronosporomycetes; order Pythiales; family Pythiaceae; genus Lagenidium; species Lagenidium giganteum. The sequence goes on from NSDO01000390.1 coordinate 38,959, forward strand.
TGTAAGAGACTCCCACACCATCACCGTCCGATGTTCTTCCACAAACTGCTTGCACACAAACTTGGCATCGATATCCGCGTAGGTCTTCCGTCGACGTAACCTGCAAATGAATTGACCCATTATCAGATCATCAACGGCGTCGGTGCACTGTAGTCCAGCAAGAATTGGTAAAATGACGCCCGTGATGCACCACCAGCAAGCAAAATCAAACTCACCGCATAGTGGCCGTTTGGAAGTGCCAAACGCTCCATACTCAGACACTTCCAGATTGCATGTTGGGTATCATTTCGCGAGAATGGAACAGTTTTCGAGTCGAGGTATTCCACATACACACACCGCTCGTCGTCACTACGAGCTTGCGCGTACATAAAATCGAACTTCATCTTGGACAGCCCATTCAAATCGAATACGCGCTCCAAATGATGCAGGCGCGCATCCAAATTCTGCACCAGCTCGTCGTAAATGGCGGATGGATCGTCCTTGTATTGCCGTGCTCTCTTGAGGCCAGTATCATACGCCTCAATAGTCTGGCACATAAACAAACTCTGTCAGTATCAATCATCAAGTAAAACCGAGACGTCAGGGCGTAGCTACCGCCGTTGATGGCCGTTTCCGGAAAATCTTCTCCAAACTCTTGGCAATGCGGATTTGTTCCTCCAACATCGCACGCAGACGAGTATTTTCTGCCTCCGCCTTTTGCTTCTCTTCCATTTGATGCGTCGCCACCATTTCCCAGAGATCCGTTGGCGTCGTTTTGACATGCGTGGCCACGTATTTGGCCAATTGCGCGCTGGCATTCTCATCGGGGCTGCCGTCGTCTTCCACTGACGGAGAGTCCAAGGGTGACATTGCTGTGCGATCTTCACCGTTGTTGGCTGCTCGCAACACGCGTAGCTCTGCCTCCAGCTCCTTCACACGCTCGCGCAGGTACGTCATCTCCTCCTTCTGCCGTCGATGCGTGCTTCTCGCCGTCGCTATGCTGCTGCTTGGACAACTCGTGGTGTCTGTCTTGGCTCTCGGTCGTGTTGCCGTCGCTGCTGGCAATCTGATGCGCACAACTAGGTCTCCAGTGCCAGCTTCTGGGGCCAACGCCGATGAATCAGTGGCTGCCGCTGTCATGGACGCCTCTACTTGCGCCATTGAAACGTCCAACAACGAGCTGGTGAGCACCTCACCAAGCGGCAGCTGAGTTGGATCCTGGATCACACTGTCCAGAAACGCCAAGTCTTCCACCTCCCATTCTCCATGATCGTCATCGGGCACTGGCACGGCCACCGCGCCTGTCACTGCGCTGCTGCCATGTTGCTCCGCCATCGTCACTTCGCGTCTGTCAACGCAGCGGAGTGAGTTACGATGATTGAGGAAGAATGGTGGTAACGAGACCAGCACTCTCTCGTTGAATTGCACGCAATCGCCAGTGGCAGCCGACAATCCGAAAAGTATTCAAGTGTGTCGAAATATTGATTTCGAGCTTTTGATCGCGAAGTATTACATCGTCGTGTCAAGCAGTTGTAGGCAACCCATGAATTCTGGGTGCTGCAGCTCAAATGCGGCTTCTCGAATGCAGATGTGACATTGAGAAAGACACCGCAGTTGCAGATTGCTTTTGGTGCCCAAAATGCACAGTTCGAACTCGATGCCCTTGTTCGTGATCGTTTCCATTACTCAACGCACGCTGAACGACACAGCAATTGCGATTGTGGATCTTTCTAATCACGGTTATTCATTTCATCTCATTGGATCTTTAGATTCGTCGACCTGACTCGATCAGACGCGTCATCAATTCGTTTACGACGGCGCGATGCATAACTGCCATGTTCTCTCGATGCGAAGAGACCATCAAGTCCGACAGCACGCCCACCTTGGACTTGTCTTGAGCACTGCTCATCTCGATTTCCGGGATGAACCGGACAACAGATTGCACAATGGTCTTGGAATCGCCACCTTGGTCGTCGATAGACTTAACCAATGTCCAACCTTTCTCTCGCAGTCGAACGCCATCAGTGTTGTAGTAAATTGATCCTTCTGAGTCTGCGATGCTCTCCCACACCAATACCGTCCGATGTTCTTCCACAAACCGCTTGCACACAAATTTGGAGTCGACATCGGTGTATGTCTTCCGTCGACGTAGCCTGCAAAGGAACTGGCCCATGATCAGATCGTCGACGGCTTCGACACACTGTCACATAGCAAGAATGAATGAGAGAAGCACACTATGGCGTGTCAGCGCATGAAGTCAAGCTCACCGCGTAGTGACCGTTCGACAGGGCCAATCGCTTCATACTCAGACATTTCCAAATCGCTTGTTGGGTGTCACTCACCGAGAACGGAAATGATTTTGAGTTAAGATATTCCACATACACGCATCGCTCATCGTCGGTACGAGCTTGTGCGTACATGAAATCATCGTTCATCTTGGATAGCCCTCTCAATTGAAAAACCCGATCCAAATGAAGCAGGCGCACATCCAGATTTTGCACCAGTTCGTCATAAATGTTTGCTGGATCATCCTGACTTTGTCGTGCTCTCTTGATGCCAGTATCATACGCTTGAATCGTCTACCAAGACAGCAACCAGTCAATACGACACATCAACAACCACGATGAGACACAATACTTCGCTACCGCTGCTGATGGCCGTTTGCGGAAAATCTTCTCCAAACTCTTGGCAACACGGATCTGCTCTTCCAGCATTTCACGCAGTCGCGCATTTTCTGCTTCTGCCTTTTGCTTTTCTTCCATCTGATGCGACGCAATGGTCTCCCACAAATCCTTTGGCGTCGTTTTGACGTGCGTGGCCACGTATTTGGCCAATTGCGCGCTAGCACGGTCGTCGGCGCTGTCATCCTCTTCAGTTGATGGCGAGTCCGAAGGTGATGATCCTGCGGTATCTTCATCGCTGTTGGCTCCTCGCAACGAGCGCAGCTCTGCTTCCAACTCCTTTACACACTCGCGCAGGTATGCAATCTCTTCCTTCTGCCGTTGAAGGGTGGTTTTCCCCGGCAGTTTGCTGCCTCTTCGACTATCCTTGGTCTCTTTCTCCTTTGCTGACACTTCCATATTCACCGGTGATGGTGCACGTTCCATGACTGCGTCTCCAGCGGTGGCTGTCATTGGGACCAGGCCAAACGAGTCGCTGGACAGTGTTGCCTCAACCTGTGCCATTGGAATGTCCAACAATGAACTCGCCAGCAGATCACCACTTGGCAGCTGACGTGGATCATGGATCACACTGTCAAGAAACGCCAAGTCTTCCACCTCCCATGCTCCACCGTCATCGGGCACTGGCACTGACACAGCGCCAGCCACTTCGCTGCGACGTTGCTCTGCCATCGTCACTTGGCTTGGGGTTTTGCAATGTGGCACCTTGAATGACTTAAGATAATTAATCCCTCTGGAATGACGGTGGTACCATCATTCACCGGTTACGTATGTGACGTAAACGCATGCTTACCTTGTTGCACTTGCCTTGTCGACGTCGGCATTGCACATCCAGTGACGCCGTGCCCGATTGCTGAAGGACGAGAACATAACATGTTCTCGAATATTAATATTTGCTTGTTGTGTGTGCGCGCATGGAGAGGTCGTTGATCAAGATGCTCATGCTACGGTATAGTAATACAAATTGTATTTGGAATTTCCCTGCAAGCTGGTCTGCCTAGCTGCATTTTAGACAGATCGTTCTGACCCAATGAGGCTTGCCATCAACTCGTTTTCGATGGCGCGATGTAAACCATCCATGTTCTCGCGGTATGCCGAGACCATCAGATCGGAGAGGACACCCACTTTGTACTTGTCCTGAGCGTTGCTGATTTCGATCTCAGGGATGAACCGTACAGCAGTTTGCACGATTGTCTTGGAATCGCCATTATCGTCCACGGACTCGACCAGTGTCCATCCTTTCTCGCGGAGCTGAACACCACCAGAGTTGTAGTAAACAGATTCTTCTGGATCTGTGAGTGATTCCCAGACCAGGATGACGCGATGCTCGTTCACGAATCGCTTGCACACAAACTTTGCATCGACATCGGCATATGTCTTTCGTCGACGTAGTTTACAAATGAACTGGCCCATCGTGAGATCATCAACAGATTCGGCACACTAAAGCATGCACAACAAGGCGTCATGAGGTAAGACTGAGATATGATACACCATAGTGTAAAGGCGAGCTTACAGCGTAGAGGCCAGTAGGCAGAGTCAGTCGCTTCAAACTCAGACACTTCCAAATCGCTTCTTGTGTGTCGCTCAACGAGAATGGGAAAATCTTCGAGTCGACGTATTCCACGTACACACATCGTTCGTCGTCACTGCGGGCTTGTGCGTACTTGAAGTTACATTTCAACTTGGACAAACCATTTAAATCGAACACCCTCTCCAAATGGTCCACGCGCCAATCCAGATTTTGGGTGAGCTCAGCGTACATGCCGTTGGCGCTATATTCACTTCGTCGCACGCGCTTGGTGTCCGCCTCATATGCTTGGATTGTCTGTTTAAGAAACAAATCAGTCAGCTTCCGCATGAACACTACCAACACACCACAGTGTGGCGCTGTACCGCAGTGGATGGCCGTTTCCGAAAAATCTTTTCCAAACTCTTGGCAATGCGGATCTGTTCTTCCAGCATCTCACGCAAGCGAGCGTTCTCCGCTTCCGATTTCTGCTTCTCCTCCATTTGATGCGTTGCAACCGTTTGCCACAGATCCTTCGGCGACGTCGTCTCGTGCGTCGACACATACTTGGCTAATTGATTGCAAGCCGTGTCATCAGCGCTATCGTCTTCATCCACAGACGGAGAGTCCGAAGGTGACGTGGTTCTGCTACTTCCACCACTGCTAGCACCGCGCAACGCGCGCAGCTCTGCTTCCAGCTCCTTCACGCACTCGCGCAGGTACGCCATCTCTTCTTTCTGCTTCTGACGTGTGCTTTTCCCCGTCGTGTTGCTGCCCCTTCGACCTTCGTCGGCCTTCTTGGTCCCGTTGTGATCGCTTCCTGATGCTATCCCAACTGACGGCGCAACAGGAGCAAGTACGTCTCCTGCGTCTGGCGTTGGATCCATTGCTGGTGCGTCCAATGCCAGAGCTGAGGTCATCGTCGATGCCTGCACTTGTTCCATGGGAAGGTCCAACAATGACCCCGCGAGCACCTCGCCGAGCGGTGGCTGGCTCGGATCCTGGATAACGCTGTCAAGAAACGCTAAATCTTCTACCTCCCAAGCTCCATGAGCGTCATCGAGCACGGACACAGTCACTGCGCCTGCCACGACGCTGTCATCGTGCTCCGCCATTGTCACTTCTCGGTCGTTTCGCAATTATGGCCACTTGGAGTGAATTAAGGTAATTCGAGAGATTCATGAGACCAACATTCTTGTGCAGTGAATCCTCAAGTTGAATCCTCAAGTTGAGGATTCATGATATTTTGCTCTGTAAAATAGCAGAACTGAAATAGGTGCATTGAATGCATCTGAGCATCCCGACCCGCACGGCAGTCCTGAGCCGGCATTTAGGCCGTGCGGTTTAACTGCTTCAAGGACAGATCAAACGCAATTCTAAATAATTGGCAGCGTTCGACAAGGCAAAAACACCATGCAATATAGAGAATCGAGAATCGCCGAATTCGGCGATTAAATTAGAAACGGAGTTGAGTGACAACCGAAAAAAAATCGAGTTTGCGGATGCGATGTTTTGTATTTAGAATTTATCGCAAACGGAGCTAACTAGCATTCGGGACTGTATTTTTTGCCGAACACCCCTTCTATTATACATTAATTAAGGGGACTGGGGAGGGGCCATGCTATCATGAACTTCGAGCCAGCATGTCTTCCAGCAGGATGTTTTCGATCGTCTGATGCAGAGAGCTTATGTTCTGGTGACACGTACCCAGCATCAAGTCGGTCAGCGCACCAATCTGCTGGCGCTGCTGCAGCGGCACATGGGCCACACCCGGAATCATGCGCACACAAATCTGGATCAATGTTGACTCGGTCGATCGCCCTTGCTCAGTCTTTGGAGGTAGCGACTTCATCACTACCCAGCCTTTCTCCTTAAGCTGCATCCCGCGCAGCAGATCAAGCGAACCTTCGCTTTCGCTGGCCATCTCCCACGCCAAAACCACACGATCTGGTTCAACATACTTCCGAAGGGCGAAGCGAACATGCACGAGTGCTTCAGCTCGTCCGAGTCGCAACATAGCCACAGACTTGCCGCTGATCGTGTCATCCGTCGAGTCCACATTTTGATAGTAACCGTTCAAAAGCTGCAGGTTCCCACACGAGAGACACCTCCAGATAGCTTGGATTGTAGCTTCGCGATCAAATGGAAGCAGCTTGCAGTTGACGAGCTCCATATACAATCGGTTGGATACTTGGTCCACTAAGACACGTGTCTCGTTGATCTCACATGTCGAACGATCCAATCCGTTCTGAGTGAACACCGAGTCTAGCTCAGCGTACACTTGATCTGCGTGATCTAGCAGCGTCTTAAATATATGTGCGTCTTCGTCGTCAACGAATTGAGGACTACTCAGTCCACCAAATGGCTCCATTGACTGTCATCCCAACCAACACAACTCAACGTCAGCAAAATGTCACTGCGATCGATCGAACACCACAGTAACTCACACTAAGGCATCCAGGACGCTTGCGCAATATCTTCTCAAGGCTCCGCGCCACCTTGAGCTGCGCTTCCAGCATCTCCCGCAGCTTCGCATTCTGCATCTCGGCCTGTTGCTTCGCCACCTTCTGCCTCAGCGCCACGCGTTCCCAAAGCGACACACCATCCGCCGACTCATCGATGCCAGCATCCTCAGGCTGCCTTACAATACTTGATGCAGTCGGCTGCAGCAAAAGATGGCTCGAATAGTCCACAATGTCAATCACCTGCGGGGACGATGCTGCGGTCGTGGGCGAACATGGTGACCGGGCAGTGCCACGAGCCGTTGGCTCGTCATCCAGCCGAGCGCGCCGACGGAGCACAGCCAGCTCCTGCTCCAGCTCGTGCACCTTTTGACGCAGGTATTCGAGCTCATCTTTCTGGCGCTTGCGCGTCGAGTTCACTGCGGGTTTCTTGCGACCGTCGCTTCGGGTGGCGGTCGTCGACGCTGTTGCCGGCAGTTCCCAAGGATCCTGCAGCGGCAAATCGAGGTGCAATGGATCAAGACAGCCATCGGCAATGGCGTCGCGCATGAACTCATCGTCCAGGTCGTCCAGCAACGACGGCATCAGTGACAGCGGTGGACCAGATGTGGGCTGTTGTTCCATCGTCGTCTCCTGGGATGTCGTCCTGAACGGAATCCCTTGGTGCACCCTGTCAAACCGCATGTCGGGCACTTACATTCGATTTCGCAAGATATTGACACGGTACCCTTTCCTACCCAGATTTTGTCACGGTTTTGTTGGAATTGTGCGCAATTAGTCGATGGGAGCGGGCAGTTGGATGGTTAATTCATGAAGGAAAACGTCAATTGAATATCGAAGCTCAACCAGCAAAATTGTGTGAGCTATCTGTTGATTGAGCACTACCTATCTCTTCGTGCACATCATGCATCGATGCCAGCTCAGGAAGGCAGCGAGTATGGTGTAGACGTGAAGAGAATGGCCGATGGATCGATCGACGCCTCTCGTGTCTCTCTGGCTTGATTTGCAGTGAACTGGTGGTCACGGCCGAGCGAGTTCGAGGAGGGAGGTGCACACCGCGCTCTCTGAGACGGGTGAGGTCGGACAACCATGATGTCACTGCTGGTTTTTCACCTACGCTGGGTTCTTTGCTGCCGATGCGGTGTCGAAGAACGAGTCTTCGTTGGTTCGCTTGTATTGTTCTTCGTCCCGCTGCAACATTTTCTGACGGCGCTTGGCCAAGTACGAAAAGCCAGCAAGGGCAACGCACATGACGCCACCGACGACTACGACAATCGTGATCGACCCAGTTGCGCTGATGGCACCACTCGTTGTGTTCGCAGATTCGGTCGGCGTCGTTGGGGTCGGCGTTGGGTCGGCCGCAAGCTTAGCACTTTCCTTGCTGCCTCCAGCGGCCGCGGCCGGCGCAAGACCGGACGCGGTGGACTCTGCTGGCAAGGGAAACCCAGCAGCACGAATGGCTGGGTCGACTGTCTTGGGCACTGGTGTGACCGTCGCTGGGTCATTTGGAGGCGGGGTAGCAGGCTGACCTGGTGGTGGCGGTGTTGGCTGGCGTGTCTGGCGCTTTGGCGTCACCGCTGGAGGTGGCGTGACGACTGGCGTTGGCGCGACTTCGTCATCAGCATTGCTTTGGGGCGCTGGAGTCGCCGGAGTCGCTGGCGTCACCGTCGGGGTCGCTTGTGGCGCTGGCGTTCGTCGGGCGTTGTTGTTGATATTGTTGTTGGTGTTGGCTGCATCGCTTGGTGGAGTGTCAGCCTCCTGCTGGGCCATCGACGGCGTTGTGAGCACAATCAGCAGCACGGCGCACAGGCATGCGAAGCGGAATACGCGCTTGGTGGGCTGCATCTTCGTTTGGTGCAGCGCTCACGCGTTGGGGGAAATGAAAGCAGGGTGATCGATCGGCTCCGCTGGGGAGAAGTGCGTGCGATGCGAGCAACTCGCGCACGACAACACAGACGTGAGCACGTTCACAGGCGCAGCGCGTGGGCTCTTTGGGCGGCACGACGCGGTCACTTGGGGTCTGCGTCACCTGAGGGTGTGAGAAAGCCTGGGCGGGCAACCATTGCACACCGCTTCGTGCGATGGATTGTGATGATTGGGAGATGATCGATTGGACGAAATTGTTGACTGCGGCTCACCAGTTGGTGGCTCCAGCCCCTCCATGGGTTACGTATCCCATTGTAACCATGTGTGACTGCACGCGACAAGGAGCGACCGTTGGGAGACACGATGTGATCATGGAGCACTGCACCTGCGGTGATGCCAGCCGGTGGGTCGAAAGAGCACGCAATGGTGCGCGAACGGACTTGGAACTGGATTTGCATGCAGGCAACTCTATGGGGTGGAGCACGTTTAACACAGAAGAGAGAAGACTGACTGTGCTTGCTCACAGCTCGATCTCCAACCCGGACGCATACAATTCGATGGCGTTCGGTTCGCGCGACACGGCGTGCTCGTCGTAGTCGCGGCGTTCGTGATCGAGATGGACGAACGCGCGTTCCACATCTTCATGCTGCTCGAACTTAAATTGCAGCTGTAAGCCAATGTCGTGGGCTTCAGCAATGGTCATGGCACCGGGGACGAGCGCTTCCACTTCAACGATATACTTGGACCCAGAGTGGTACGCACGGATCGTGTCCAATTGCAACAGCTCATGGTGTCCAGCGCAGACTTGTTTCATCTGGTCGATAAACTCTGGTTCGGCGCAAATGCCGACGAGCTTGAGGACTTGTTCGTGAGCCAGCTTCGCCCACGATCCGATGATAAACAGGAAGATAAAGATCGCTCCCCCTGCATCAAGCCACCATAGCTCCGGCTTCATCGCCGCGGCAATATACGCAGCGATGGCAAACGCATTGCTGATGGCATCATTGCGATTGTCGGTCAAAATGGCTTGCACTGCGGCGGACGATCGGCTTTCCAGCACCCAGCTGGCGTACACAATGAGAAGTAGTTTGACCACTATCGCCATTGTCACGATCACGAGCGCTGCAATTGACTGAAGCGGTTGCTCCGACGCATGTTTAACGAAGCCGTTGACAAGGCGAGTGATGGATTCCTGAATGATGAAAGCAGCGACCAGCATCATCATGCTTGCCGCTGCAATGATCCCGACTGGCTCGAACCGAGCTGTGCCCGCAGGGAATCGCTCGGACGCCTTCGGTCCGTGCTTCTTCAATCGCACGCCAATGTACCAAAGCAGCATTTGCACAAACAAATCCACCATGTTTTCTGCCAACGCAGACACGAGCGCCAGTGAGCGACTGGTGATGGCCACGCACATCATCGTCACCACAATCACAACGTTGGTGGCCACAGACAACTGCAACACGAGGCTCACATGGTCGCGCCCACTTGGCGGAAGATGAGGACGGATCTTGCCGGTGTCAGGAGCTTTCGCCATCATGGTGTGTCGACTTCGAGCTAGACCGTCGTTTGGCAGTTGCATCCTCTGCTCGCAGCGGTTGATGTGGTAGGACCAACGACACACTATTCTAGTGCCGAGATTCGAAGCCATCCTAAAATCAGATCCAACGGAGGGATCAAGTCAAATTAGGTATCTGACGTTAACCATGAATGAAGCCAATCGGCAGTCGATGTCACAGCATGCTTTGTACAATGCTTTTCAACAGCATCGACGTAATGCACGCTGGACACGTGCTGTAGAATGATGCGCAGGCATGCGCGATTCTTGGTGATTGCGACGTTGGATGGTGCCACGACTCAGCGTCCACGAGTCATTCCGTGCAACGCCATCTCAAGTTCCCGGGTGGACTGTTGCACTGTTGCGACCGCTTGAAGACACCACGAATAGCTGTTCCTTGGCCACTGGGTTTGAGTCTTCCACATCCATCAGGTGGAAACTAGTGGTTGGTTGCTTCATGGCAGCAACTTGATCGGTAGCTGCCAACTTCGTTGATCCGTCACCCACATTAGCAGCATCTGGCTTGTATGAAGGGTTGGATGTGTACAGCGCTGCTGCGTTTGGTTGCTTGGAAACGACGTGCTCATCGTAATCACGCGATTTGTAGTCAAGATGCACGAACGCCCGTTCCACGTCTTCGTGTTGCTCGATCTTGAATTGCAGATGCATTCCGATATCATGGGCATCTTCAATGGTCATCTTAGGTGGCGTGAGTACTTCGGCTTCAACGATATACTTGGATCCCGAGTGGTAGGCTCGCAAGTGATCGAGTGTCAGGCATTCATGATGATCGGCAACCAGTTTCTTCATCGCTTCGATAAACTCAGGCTCGGCGCACACACCCACCAACTTCAGCACCTGCTCATGCGCTGTTTTGCCCCATGAGATCATGATGAAAATGAAGATAACGATTGCACCAGCAGGGTCCAGGTACCACAACGTGGGCTTGGCTGATGCCAAAATGTACGCACCAATGGCAAACGCGTTGCTGATGGCGTCGTTGCGGTTGTCGAGCTGTACAGCTTCCACTGCAACCGATCTGTGGGTACGCAGCACAACCCCGGAATGCACGATAAGCATGATTTTGGTCGTCACAGCGAGCCCAACAATTACGAGCGCAGCCGGGGACAGCTCTGGTGCCTCAATTTCTGTGTGTACGAGGCCGTTCACCAAGCGAAGCACCGACTCTTGGATGATCATGACTGCGACCAGCATCATGATACTTGCGGCACAGATGATTCCCACTGGCTCAAACCGGGCAGAACCAGCCGGGAAGCGCGCAGAGCTGGTGGCCTTCTTATTCATGCGTGTGCCCACGTACCACAAGAATCCTTGCACGATGAGGTCGACCATATTCTCCACTAATGCCGAGACCAATGCTAGCGAGTGACTCGCGATGGCAACGCCCGTCATGGTCATGACGATCATCACATTTGTCGCTACCGAGAGTTGGAGCACGAGCGCGACTTGATCCGTCTCAGCGAGCTTCTTCACACACGACGCCATAATGCCACCGCACGATATACCAGTATCTCGGTGCTTGAGCGCAGCAGGACCGCTCTGCGGCGCTGTTCAAGTGACTGTGCTGTTGCGCAGGCAAAAGCGCTGCGTTCTGTTCTCGCCTGCCCGCCAAAAAAATAAAGCCATGGCATCCCGGAATATCACGTTTGATCATGCGACCATGGCCCAGGCGACAAGAGGGGACTGATCCGCCAAGAACAGCCAAGCACAATCAGACACAACCCCCAAGCAAAACGCAAACAAACATCTCCGCAATTGCGCTGCTGCTCCCATGTGGGTCATCTCCCAATTGGCGTCCAAGCCCTGATCTGCATTTTTTTTTATGTCATGAAATGTCATAACCTGAAAACTGATTCATACGACCAAATATTTTCCCACGCGACCCAGAAAGTCAGCCAAAATCAGCTCGCCCCTTTTTACGGGCGTAAAAAGGAGTAATTACGTGATCAGGTGATTATCGAGCAAATCTTTTGCGAGCGCACAGCGGCTGCGAGTTGAAGCTGGCTGTGTCCGCCGCATTCCGCTTTGTTCCAGGTCAGCGCCATCATGGTGTTCGGCAGCGTCTCCAAGCTGGTGGCCACGGCTTTGGCCGTCGTGGGGCTGGTCCAGGCCACGCAAGTGCATGTGCGCATCCACCAAGCCAAGGCGGCGGCGGCGGACTCTTCGTGGGCCATGCACCCTGTGCGCACCATCCAGGCGCGCGTGCAGGGCGACGAGCCGCAGTGGGACGACGAGCACAAGGTGTACGTGTCGTCCATTGGCAAAACGTTCGAGGAGAAGTACCGCTCGACGATGGACACGGTCAACCTGGCCAGCGTCGAAGGCGCGCTCATGTTCGTGCAAGCCGAGGGCATCAACCAGAACGACAACCATGGCTGCAAGCGCAAGAACGACATGAAGTACATCGTGTTCTACGATATCCAGCTCGTGCAGCCGACGCCGTCCGTGGCCAAGTATGAGAACGACGCGTCGACCACGGTCGAGTACTGTCCGTTTGTGGCCATGGACGGAGGCAAGTGCACGAACGCCGGCAGCAGTGCGCCGAAGGAGTGCCTGCAATACGTGGGCGAGGGCGGAGAACCTGACCTTGGATTCTGCGTTGGTGGCTCCAACCGTGAATCCGAGTTCCGCGCGCCATATCCAGGATCGTACTGGTTCTCATTCCCGAACGCGTGTCCGACCAAGACGTGGAAGGAGAAGGACGACACGTGTCGTGCCGACCAAGAAGGCGGGTTGTGTGCGTTTGGCACGCAACCAGATGGTGCCAAGTGCACGTTCTCGTACACGATCCTGGGCTACGTCAAGATTGATGACATTGTGGGCATCACCAGCATGAAGGGCAAGGACGGCAAGAACTACGCCGACTACGCAGCGTTCTGCAACGATGGCGGTGTTGAGTACAAGGCTAAGTACGATGGCCAGACCGTGAACGTTGAGGAAGCGCTCGAGTTCTGGAAGCAGCCACAAGACAAAGAAGCTAACAAGAAGCGCTTCGAGCACATGGTTGAAGTGTATAACGACCAGGTCTCCAAGTCGCAAGACAAGAAGATGAAGCCGTTGCCCACCATCAAGGACCTCACGGACAAGAACCCGAAGTGCTACGAAAACTCGGAGCGCTGTGCCAATGCTGCCAACGGCTGCAAGCGTGACCTCTATTCGCAGTTGTGCACGGTGTGCTCGGCTCCAGGCGATGGCTGCCTCACGAAGCCGGCCGACTTTACGTTTCCAGACCTCGGCTAAAGTCTCTGCGTCTTGACAGTCGGTGTACGCCTACTCTTCAAGGTGAATATGTCTTCGCATCCATTTGAAGCCGTGCTGTGGTGGGCTTTGAATCTCTGTACATCTTTTTTGCCGTGAGTTTATTGTCAATTGGGGCTCTCATATGTGATGAAATTGACCAAATAGCTCTTGTGATATTGCATTACACGTCCATGTTCTCATCGTGTCCCAACCGACGTCGCACATTGGTCGCACATTGTGCGACGTGGGAGTCTCAAGTCCTGCGTGATGCACCACTTCGTGGTTGCTTCAGATTGATTTCTTTGTGGAACCACTTCGTCCGAGTATCGTCCCACCTTGACGATGACCATTCGATCCCACTTCCATGGCAAATGGTACATTTAATGGAGTCCATCTGCAACATCTCATCCTATAGTCTGTCCATTAAATGGACACGTTCCATGGTGTGATGTGGCCACGAGGCCAACAACCTGCTGGCTACTTTGGAATCCAAGCTTCTCTACCAAGAAGCTCCATGGGCTCGATAGCTCCGCAGCTTGCTGTGACGGAAGACAGCTCTGGTACATAGGGCTTGAAGGACACGAATGGAACCCAAAGAGCAACTTCGTGCTGACCAGCATCCACTCGCGTCTCACCTAACATGGTCGTGTCGCAATGGCATCGCAGTCCCCGTTGTGCATTCGGATCAATCTTCCTTTGCTGGGTGAGCGTGGCGACCACCTTCGGTGTTGTGTAAGCTTGCAGCGTCGCTTCGAATCCATAGATTTTCGAACCCGTTGATGTTGTCATGCGTTTGGTGAGTGCCAAGCAACCTGGCGATTCGCCTGCGCCAAACGACATCCAAGTCCTCACTTGTGCAATCCCTCTGTGCATCCCAACCCAAGCCAGCCCAAGCCAGCCCAACCCAGCTCCGCGAAATCCCATCCAGCCCTCCAGGATGCGCTTCACCGGTTTCCTCAAGCAGCCGACCGCACTGTCGCAAGTGCTGATCATCGCCTTCACGTGCTTCTGCTGCCCCGGGCTCTACAACGCTCTCGCTTGCGTCGCCAGTGGAATCGCGGATCTGTCCATTGCGTACAACGGCACCAGTATCCTCTATGGCTTCTTCGCCGTGTTTGGTCTCGTTGCCGGTGGTCTCGTCAACCTCCTTGGCCCCAAGTACACGCTCTTCCTCGGTACGTGGGGATATGTGCTCTACGCGGCATCACTGTTGGTCATGGACCACAGCAAGACGTTGTACGTGCATCCAACGGATCCTCTTCAGAATGTCACAACGTACAGTGGCAGCGCCCGTGCGTTCTACTACCTGGCTTGTGCGCTGTTAGGCATGTGTGCCGGGCTGCTTTGGACTGCGCAGGGCCAGATGTGCATGGCGTACCCGACTCAGGAGACCAAGGGCCTGTACTTCTCGGTCTTTTGGATTGTGTACAACCTCGGGGCCACCATTGGTGGCATTGTTATGTTTGCAGCCAACTTCGAGTCCAGTACTGTTGGCGCGTCGACGGGCACATACGTGATCTTTCTGGCACTCACATCGCTTGGAGCCTGCACTTCGTTGCTTCTGGCCAAGCCCGACATCGTCAAGCGCAACGACGACACGCTCGTCAAGGTCGAGAAGCTGCCTGACTGGCGCCGCGAGGTCGTCGAGATTTTGAACGTCTTTAAAGACCTCAAGATGCTGCTGCTACTGCCGTTGTTCTCCTATTCCAACTGGTTCTACACATACCATGCGTACTTCAACGTGGGCTTGTTCAACACACGATCGGGCGGATTCGGTAGTATCTTCTACTGGAGTGCGCAGATTGTCGGTGCCTTCGGCCTTGGCAAGTACTTGGATTCAACCGGCTCGTCGCGGCGCACACGGGCGTTCCTGTCGCTGTTAATGCTTCTCGTGTTGTCATCGCTGATGTGGGGGCTTGGTCTGTGGGCACAACTAGCGTATGGCATTCCTTTGCCTGAACACGAGAAATTGGACTTCCAGCAAGG
Source organism: Lagenidium giganteum (assembly GCA_002286825.1). Lineage (NCBI taxonomy): Eukaryota > Oomycota > Peronosporomycetes > Pythiales > Pythiaceae > Lagenidium > Lagenidium giganteum. Next base: position 54,259 of record NSDO01000390.1, read on the forward strand.
AAGCTACTGGGGTCCGTTCTTGCTCTACGTTTACTTCGGCTTCAACGACGCGATTTGTCAAGTTTGGGCATTCTGGCTTATGGGCCAGTTCAGCGACGACCTGGCAGTACTGGGCCGCTACGCGGGATACTACTATGCTGTGCAAGCATCGATGGCTGCGGTGTCTTGGAAGATCGGCGCTGTCGACGTGGATCCTGTCATCCAGCTGCTGCTCAACTGGGGACTGTCGGTCCTTGGCGTCATTGGTGCATACTTTTCCATTCGCTGGTATGTCAATGACAAGGTAGATGGTACCGAGTCTGCTTCGTATGAACTCGCTGAGTCACCTGTGGCGAAGGTATCACACACATGATAGAAGTGAGGAGTGTCGACCACATATGCTGTGTGGTTCTGTGGCACAATCTTACTGCACCTTTGCCAGATCAACATGGGCACAACAAGCATTCAAAGTGGGTAAATGATAGCCATCTCAAAACAATGTGGGTCTCATGCAATTCAAAATGGGTCTTAGATCCTAGATCAAAGTAGGTTCCCTCTGTCGCGCTGCTCACAGGCCACAGCGCGGTGCGATTACCCGAATGCCTTCCGTTGCAGCCGACATGAGCAAGGGACGCGCTACGCTGCTCGGTGCTGGCGAAGGAGACGCTGGCGCGTGATGTGAGCCTTGAGAACACTGAAGCAACCAGCTCGCCAATTCACAGTTAGGATCCTAATAGGCATCAAACACACTGTCTGAAACTAATAGCTCAGTTGGAAGCAGTTGCGAATTGATGTCAGGCAGGGCAAACTGCTAATAAGTAATGGTCTTGGTTCAAGGTGGATCATTTGACCTCACGGAGCAACAGCCATTAGCAGTCAATGCCATCGTAGTGTCGATCAAACTCCGGGTATGCGTGCTTTTTCGGCAAGAGATAGTGTAGAATATCATTGTGGCGTCACGGATGGAATTTCATATTGTGGTCCACGACCCATTTCTCCGTATCCCACGATGAATTCACATGTTCACTAGGCCTAGCCAACAGCCAACCCTAATGTCACCACTCTGTGATGGCTTTTTGAATTGAGTGCGTGCAGCCATACACAACAGTACTGACAGAATAGCCTACTACTACGTAGTTCAAGCCATTGTTAAAACAAAACTCACAAGCTATAACAAAGAAAATCAATTCATGGTTACGGATGAACATTAATGAGACTGGGAGGGCTTTACTGTCTACGCTACGATGGCCATGGGGGCGAGCTCAAAGCTTGAAAATGAATCGCAGGTTTGTAAAAGAGCAAAACATTCATCCAACGAAGGCTTCGTGCGGGTTCGTGGCCCTGAGACCAGAGGATCAGAGCTGATCCTTCTGAACTGCGCACAGCGTTACACCGCTTCTATTTTCCTTGATAGATTCCAAATTCATGTTGTTTCGCGTTCTTAGACGCTTATTCGGGAACACGTCTTGCTGGTTTTACCACAAGCTACCGATCTTTCGGACAGCAGGAGTAAAAATTGTTTGAAGCAGGAGGAGATCGGGAGCGCTCTAACCATGGACATAGATCAACGGACGCAGACCAGTGCTCAGGGCTTCTGGCTGGCCGCACGCATGCCCTGACGCTTGGCCAAGAAGAAGATACATATGCATAAGACGCAGCGTGAGGAAGCCCGACTGATTCGTGCATTTGCTGGGGAACGCAGTAGCTCCTTGTATGATATCATTGCTACATCGCCCCCCAGCTGCGCAAGTCCATTCTGCCAACACGACCACGCACCATGTCCATTGAGCTCTACGTCCATGAGCAGCAGCCAGTGCCGGATAGCACGCCAGCAAAGCAAGTGTTCGCTGTCCGCTGCTCACGTGTTGTCTTCGCATCATTCTGGGCAGTCTTCTCACTCGTTCATGTTGCGGCGGCCGCCTACTACGCGGGCAATGCATGGATATATCACGTCTTACCCACCACCTACCTTGCTGTGAACTTGGACTTCTACAACATCTGGAGGTATCAAGACAAGTGCATGGTAATCGCCATCATTCAAGGCATATTTGCCGCACTTCACGTCGGATGCATCTGCCAGGGAATACGACGCTACTGGAGCTGGAAACACCCTCCAGCTGAGACTCCAGCAGTCAGCGATACCCTGCAACCCGTCCGTGAATGCTGCCATCGATGGTGTGAGAAACTCATCCACTGTCTTAGCTGTTGCCAATGCGGATGGGTGAGCAATTTTATGATCGATGGGAAGCATTTTGAAGTGGTCCTCCTCATGCAGGAGCTCGTTGAGGTCGCCATGCGGTCCAGTCAAGTGTATCGCTTAAGTGAAAGCGTGCCTCGCCAGTGGTTGATCATCGTCATGACAACACTGCTGATAATCAATTGCTGGTCAACGTCGTTGGCAATGTACGTGTTCGCTACCGATGTCCCGCGTGCGCGCTTCTGGTCAATCATGGCAGACAGCTACCTCGACTTCGTCGTTGCCATCATCCTCCCAATCATCCTTGCGTTGCCGTACTTCGAATTGTATGACCCAGTCACGCAAGATATTTCCACAACTCTCTGGTACGATGAGAAATGGTTTGTGCGAATCATTCATGAGCTCCGATTACTGCTGATTGGATCGCCGTGGGCCTTGATCAGCAACATCTTCTTCTCAGTCTCGACGTTGTTTGGCTTGGACAGTCTCAAATCAATGCTCGTACTTGACTCACCTGACAATAATCCAGGTACCTTAAAAAGCGAGGAAGTGACATTACTCAAAGCCAGGAATTATGGACGACTTCAGAAGGCGATGCGAATTTTAATCACGCTGTGGGGAGGCGCGCTGGTCGTGATCCTCTTCACCTCCCAGTTCGCACATCCATCCTCACCGATATGCCCTGTTCAAGTGCAGCCGTGGCTTCTGGGCCGACCTACATGCATTCTGATTAAAATTGACTGTCAGCAATCTCAATTTGATGGTTCTGCCAGTGCTCTCACTAATGCACTCGACGAAATTGAGCCATCCGTCGTCACGGCGTTTGTGGTTCGCCACTGCCCCCTCCTTGAGGTTCCAACGATCATCCAGGAATTTGACGCAATGGTGATGTTCAAGATTCACAACAGTACCATTACTCGCTGGGACAGCAACGCCGCATTTACGAACCAGTTTCACCCGAAACTCATGATGGCATTCTTTGTTGCCGTCAATTTCACTGAGTTTCCATTGGGGCTACAAAGTGCGGACTTCCCGACGCGTTTAACCGACATTGAATTCGCGGAAACCAATCTGACGACCATTCCAGACAAAGTGGCGGACATCTGGCCAAGCGGCATGGTACTGGTCCTCGAGAAGTCTGGAGTGAAAGCAGTCCCAGATGCCATTGTACGTCTCAACGTTATGTCGCTATCTCTCTGTGGGAACGAGTTGCACGACGTACCGGCCGAGTTGTTCACGCAAGATTTTTCAGTTACGAGGTGGTTAAATGGAAACCCCTTGTCAGCTCTACCCTCATCTAGTCTAGAGGCTGGCATGAGCTTGAAGCAAATCCGGTTGGCCAACACCACTGTATCGACGCTGCCACCCTGGATTGATCATGCGTACTTCGACCACGGTGGTATGGTAACGCTAGGTGGAAGTCCGTTCTGCGAAAACTTGGTTGGTCATAGCGGAGGAGTTGACTTGAATGGTTTCATTCAAGAAGCTTATTTTAGTGGACTGATCAGCTGCAAATTGATCACCGGCGATGAATTCTTTTACTACCCGTCCGACTACGAAGCAATCTTCCAGCAACCATGAAACCCACACTGTCTAAACCCATGGGCACCCCTCAATTATATTGCACAATATTTGAATACAGAATGCTATATTTATCAAAGAATGCATATATTATGATATACTGGATACTGATATATGAATATTGTTATATTTCACACAGTACATCGGGGACGTCAAGTGATCTTCCAGTTAACCGCCACCCAATAATCCTCATATTGATTCCCAGGTGGATGGGTTTATCCATTCTGTACTGATTTCGCGGGATAATTGGGTATTTGGTGACTGCTGGTCGTCTTATGTGGTGCATTGACACCAAGCACAGCTCCAAGCATCATCGCAGCCAAGTGGCGGAGCTGTGGCCGACATGAGTGGGCTCGGACAGACGCTCCGCAACACATACGCCACAGGCGCGCCGGCCAACTATGTGCCAGGTCTCGGTCGTGGCGCCGTGGGCTTCACGACGCGCTCGGACATCGGTCCGGCGCGGGCGCCCATGGCCCCGGAAGCCATCGCGCAGATGCCGTTCCTGCCTGGCGCTGGTCGTGGCCGCGGCCGTGGCGGGGACATGCCGCCAGCGCCAGGGGCGGATCCGTTCGGTGGCCGCGGCGGCGGCGCGGCGTCCGCTGGCCGTGGCTCGGGCACTGCAGGCATGGGCGGCTTTGGGCGGGAAAAGGACGAGAACGAAGACTTTGGCGACTACAGCGAAACCAACTACGACGAGTTCTCGGGCTACTCGGGCGCGGGGCTGTTCCAGGACACGCCGTACGACAAGGACGACCAGGAAGCCGACGATATTTACGAGATGATCGACGCGCGCATGGACGCCCGCCGCAAGCGCCGGCGCGAGGAGCGCATGCTGGAAGACCTGAAGAAGGCGCGCCAGGAACGCCCCAAGATCAGCGACCAGTTTGCCGACCTCAAGGCCGGGCTGCAGAACATGTCGGACGCCGAGTGGGAGCAGATCCCAGACATTGGCGACTACTCGCTCAAGTACAAGACCAACACGGCGCTGCAGCGACGGAACGAGATGTTTGCGCCCATGCCCGACCACCTGTTGGGCGCCAACGCTGGGCTGGGCGCAACCGTCAATGGCACGATCACACCGGCTGCGGGTGGACTGGAAACGCCGGGTATGTCGTCGTCGCTTACGGGCTTGGCCGAGACGCGCGGAGCCGTGTTGTCGCTGAAACTCGACAAAATGTCGGACTCGATCTCGGGACAGACGGTGGTGGATCCAAAGGGCTACTTGACGGATCTCAACAGTTTGAAAGTCACGAGCGATGCCGAGATTGGCGACATCAAGAAGGCACGACTGCTGCTGCGCTCCGTGACGACGACCAACCCAAAGCATGGACCAGGCTGGATCGCTGCTGCACGTCTGGAAGAAGTGGCCGGCAAAATGATGCAAGCGCGACGCATTATTGCTCAAGGCTGTGAGTCGTGCCCAACCCAGGAGGACGTGTGGCTTGAAGCCGCGCGTTTGCAGAACCCAGAGAATGCTAAGAGTGTGCTAGCGAAGGCGGTTCGCAACGTGCCCAAGTCCGAAAAGGTGTGGCTGCAAGCTGCCAAGCTGGAGAAGGACGACGAGTTGAAAAAACTGGTCATGAGAAGAGCTCTCGAAGTTATCCCCAACTCGGTCAAGCTGTGGAAGGCATTGGTTGAGCTGGAAGACGTCGATGGCGCCCGCGTCTTGCTCGGACGTGCCGTGGAATGTGTGCCTCAATCGGTGGATATGTGGCTAGCTTTGGCACGCTTGGAGACGTATGAGAACGCGAAGAAGACCCTCAACGAAGCTCGCAAGGCGATCCCAACGGAACCTGCAATTTGGATTACCGCTGCCAAGCTCGAGGAGGCTCAAGGCAAGGACGCAGAGCAAGTGGAACTGATTATTCAGTTCGCTCTGAAGTCCCTCAAGAAGCATCAAGTCGTGATCAATCGCGATTCATGGCTGAAAGAAGCAGAAGCTTGCGAAACTGCTGGAGCGCCGCTAACATGCAGCGCAATCGTTCGTGCTTGCCTAGACATCAGCATTGAGCCCGAGGATCGCAAACGCACGTGGATGGAAGATGCAGATTCCTGTGTCGCACGCGGTGCGTTGGGCACAGCCAAAGCCATCTACGCATTTGCTTTGCAGGTGTTCCCAGGAAAGAAGTCGATTTGGTTGCGTGCTGTGGCACTGGAGAAGCAGGTCAACCGTGGCAACAATGCCACCGAGGTCGAAGCTTTGTTGCAACGCGCTGTCACGTGCTGCCCAAATGCTGAAATTTTGTGGCTCATGGCCGCGAAAGAAGTGTGGAACAACGGATCTGTGGAAAACGCGCGTGCGATTTTGCAAAAAGGATTTGCTGCGAACCCGAACAGCGAAGCGATTCTGTTGGCCGCTGTCAAGCTCGAGTGGGAAAACAATAACGTTAAGGTTGCTCGTGGTTTGCTGGCAAAGGGGCGCGCTCAGATTGAGACTCCACATGTGTGGATGAAATCGGCGTTGTTGGAGCGAGAGCAAGGTGACAACCCACAGGAGGAAGAGCAACTGTTACTTGAAGGCATTCGTCGCCATCCAACGTTCGCCAAACTGCACATGATGGCGGGTCAGTTCTATGAATCGAGGGACCCTGTTGACTACGAGAACGCCAAGAAAATGTACCGCTCGGGTCTCCAGCATTGTCCGAAGAGTATCCCGCTGTGGATCCTGTCAAGCCGTTTGGAAGAGAAGATGACAGGTGTGACGAAGGCGCGATCAGTGCTCGAATTGGCGCGTCTAAAGAATGGCAAGAGCGATCAGTTGTGGTTGGAGGCAGCGCGGTTGGAGGGTCGGTTCAACAACCCGAAAGGTCAAGAGATGCTGATGGCCAAAGCACTCCAGGAATGTCCGGAATCTGGTATTTTACTGGCGGAGTCCATCGACATCGCACCGCGAGCACAGCAGAAGCGTGCGTCATTCACGGCACTTAAGAAGAAAGACAATGATCCAGCAGTGTGCTTGTCGGTGGCCAAGTTGTTTTGGAGTGAACGCAAGTACTCGAAGGCTCGCAAGTGGCTTGAGCGTACGGTGCAATTGGATTCGGATTTTGGCGACGGCTGGGCGTATTATTACCTGTTTGAGCTCAAACATGGCAATGCTGACGACGCTGAGAAGGTGCTGCAGCGTGGCGTTGAAGCTGATCCACACCACGGTGAGAAATGGACGGCGGTGTCGAAGCAAACAGCTAATCGTCGCAAGAAAACGGGCGAGTTGATCAAACTTGTTAGTGTTTCGCTACCTTTCGCAGACAAACCGTGAAGGATTTGGTAACATTTAATCTAGCTTGGTCAGACGTCGATTGGCCTCCGTGTCCGCGAAATTGTGTCTCGCGGCAGTCTTTCCTGGTTCAGCGACACAATACAATGTGTAATGTTCAGCTAGGCGTCCGAAAGCTCAGCCGTGAATAGCGATGCTCGAATAGATTTAGCAAGCTCTCCGAATTGGTGAATGTAAAAGAGCTCAGCGCGTTTGCTTTCAGCTCAGTTCGTGATGGTTGATGCAGTGTGGCGTCGAATAAGCGTCACAAACGACAGAGCTCGAGCAAGACGGCTCTGCAAGTGCAGCCAGTCTACGGGTGCAATCAACATTGCGTTCGTGCGGCCACTCTAGCTACCATCCAAGTCATCTTCGCTGTCGTACATATCGATTGTATCTGCCAAGCCGTTTTACGCTTCAGGAACTGGCGCCGCCACAAGATGGACTCAGACAGCGTCAAGAAAGTCCAGGGACCTCGGCATGATCACGAATCGCCTGCAAAACTCACTCGATTTCTTCGTTTGCGCACTGGATGGATGAGCGATTACTTCCGAAACAAGAGGTGGTCTGATAACGTGAAGCGACTTTTTGATGCTTGCAGGACTGGATGGATCCGCCACTTCTTGATCGATGGAAAACACTTAAAGTTTCTTCATTTGGAGAGATCATTTAGATTACGATGCAGTCCATTCAAATCAACCGCTTGAGCAGGACAGTGCCTCGCCGAGGTCTCATTGTTGGCATGACGGTATTGATGGCGATCAATTGCTGGTCAACACCGATAGCCTTGCACACACACGCAGCGAATGCCGCTCGTGCTGGCTTTTGGTCCATCTTGGCATATTGCTGTCTCGACGTCGCGGTCGCGATCATACTTCCAAGTATTGTCGCGTTCCCTTACTTTCAGCAATATCATCAAGCAGTCAAAGATCTCGCTTACTGCGTGGGTTACAACGAAGAGTAGATTGTACGGATCATTCACGAATTACACTGGCTTGTGATCTGGACGTGACCAACCATTCCTTCTCGGCCACCACATTGTTTAGTTTGGAAAGTCTCAAGTCGATGCTTGTGCTGGATACCGGTGAGAACAAGCTCGTTGCGAGCCAGCAGCATCGTTCCATCCCTGAACTTATTACCGCACTGAGAAAGTCCTACAGGCAGTGATCACGCTTTGGGAATTCGCGTTGGTCGTCATTCCTATTATATCCCAACTGTCGCATCCGACCTTACCGACCTGCGCAGTTCAAGTAGGCCGTGGTTTCCTGGGGAAGGTGCTTGCAGCCTGACGAGGCTAGACTGTGAAAAATCTCAAGCCAACGGAACTCTCACAGCACTGCTGCAGAAGCTTGAGCCATCCGCAGTGAGCGCTCTCGTGTTACGCCATTGTCCATACCTCGAGATTTCTCTGCCGTGGTCATGTTCAAGTCCACAACAGCACCATTGTACGTTGGGATTGCAGCGCAGCGTTCACGAACCAGTCTCCTCCAGCGTGGATGATGGCGTACTTTTCAGCCGTGACTTTCAGTGAGTTTCCGTTGGGATTACACTTCCAACGGAAACTCAAGACATTATGCACCGGCTGTAATTTTCTCGGAAGTGGTGTGGCTTGCTGCTTCACAGGAATTTCTGCAGCTTCCTCCGTTCCTGTAGAACGAATACAAAACACACTCCCAGGACACTTGATGGACATCGAGTTTTCAGCAACGAATCTCTCAACGTTATGGCGGATATCTGGCCGCCAGGAATCTCTCGGTTTGGATCGCCCGCTCAGCGACAAAACGACTTACTGGCTTTGACCGTCGTGATCTCTGCAGTACGCAAAATCTGGAATTTGCGTCGTTGCTGTAGACCATTTATCATCTGGTCTGTTTTTTTGTTCGAGGCAGTGTCGACGACGACAACAAGGATATCTCCCAGCAACTTTGCGTCAGTCGTCGAAGTGTAGTCGGATAGGTGTACTTCTTTCACTGGTGCAATCCAAAGCAACAAACTTTATAGCCAATCACAGGACGACGCATTGTGGAACATGTTTTTAGCCAATCACAAATATCAATAAAATAGACCAATCGCACAGCACTAACCCCAACAGCAGCGCCCGAGTAAAGGAATTCCTCCCCGCCGCCCAGGAGAACAAGAGCTTCGCGGCCGGAACCGACAACGAAGTCGGGTTCGCCTGCAGTGCAGTGCGAGAAGTGTGGCCGCGTCGTTGAGAAGAGCAACAAGGCCAAACACGGTCGCACGTGCCGTCCGGACAGGCCAGCTCCCCAACGGTGACTCAAATCAGCAAGCGAAGCTATAACAAGCATCGCGACCGTCTAAATGCGGTGCGTCGGCAGCAAAAAGCTGAAGACGTGTACGAGCGTTTTGCGCGTAAGTCATGTTTTGTGTTTCCTAATGAGCAAATTATTAACATTACGTTTGCAGACTACAGGGACTTGTGAGACCAAGCTTCTTGCGGACGGCGCCGCGAGCGTGAAGCTACCACCGAAGCCTAAGCTGTCGCTTCCACACCCTGGGCACCCACTACATGCGGCGGCCAAAAATGCAGCGCATGAAGCTCGTTATCACCCAGAAGCTGAACAGCTTTACCGAGACTCTTCGACTATTGGAGGATCAATTAGCCACCGAAGAAGAGCATCAAGATGCTGCTATCTTTGTGCGCGAGCCTCAGGACGAAGTGGAAGAGCTCATCGAAGACCTGAGTACCAGGTTTGCCGACAAAATGGTCGCGTGGCAGGAAAAGGTAGCCAAGCTTAAGACCGAAGCGTAAGCTGAAAATTTGGCGCAATTGCAGGCGGCGGAGCGCGAAATCTTGATTGGGTCGCTTCTTCTTGTCAAGGCGAATAAATCCTCAGTGTTCACGTCTCAAGCTGAATTTGTTGAAGTAGAATCGACACGCATCGCGAGTCTCCTTCTTGACGTCATTCCCTGTGGTTTTAACGCCACCTCGGACCAAATCCTGCAGCGGCACGTCCGCAGCAGTTTTCTTGTGCTGCTTCCCCATGATTTGATTCTGCGCAGCGTCAGCGTTCCCACCAAGAGGTCTGCAATGCGCTTTTGTCGTATCGCGTAGTCCTACTCTCGTACTTGTGGGCCAGACCGTCGCGCGTTTGAGTCAGAACTTCGTACTTGGGCATCAAACCATCGTACTTGTGGGTCAGACCAGTCGTACAGTTTTGTCGCACCATTGTGTCAACATTTGTACCTTGGACACAACGTTTTGTCCCACCAAGGGCAGCAACTTCGATTCGCGACTCTCATGGCCAATTAACCCACCAAGCGTTAACGTGGAAAATCAGCGATAAGAAAAAACCTTGAATTCTTATCGACGATTTTCCATGATAAGCTCGACCAATCGTATTCGTTCATATCATGGCTTCGATTTACTTTCCCAGCAAAATACTGCCAGCGCACCTAAGATTTACGCCTCCGAACTCGCGTATGTTTTTAAAATTTTGCACTCAGTAAACTCCCTCCAATATTTATGGGAATTAACGATTCTGGATCTGTGACGTGAGCGCTCCAAATGACGTGTGCGGCCAACAAGAACAGCACAGGAGATGGGAATGTGTTGCGTGAAAATGAAGGTGAATTATGTCAGCGGCGGCGGTCATACAAGATAAAATGCCACGGCGATGTGGTAAATGTTACAGATAGGGCGAGGGGAGTTGGCCGTGGATGAAAGAGCAAGCAGAATTCTCGCTGTCAGCTTGAGCGATGGCGATGGCAGAATGGTTGCTGAAGAATCACGATGCGCAAGCCGCGTAATCGACAACAGATGCGTTCAACGGCTAGCTGGCTTTGTGGACTAAACAGCGTGCTGTGGCAGAAAAGCACACTCGTATCGTGCAAGTCTGGGTGACGGCTAAAGTCAACGTCTGATACGTCAGCTTGGATCAGCCGCGCTTGGTAAAGCCGCACGTGGCTGTCTCGAAAGCGCTTGATTGATGACAGTCCGTGATGAACAAGATCTGCGCGCTTCTCGATGCCGATGGAAGCCCTGGCAACCGTCTCGAGCGCAACCAGTGCAACCACGTTTCCAATACCAGTCCCAATGTCAACAAACACGTCCGTATCCGTAAAACCGATTACTTGAATCAATTTCGTCGTGCTGCTTGCCGTCAACTCCCCTGCGTTCTTGTCGGTCTTTCCGCTTGGTTGCCGAACATCCGCCTTCGTCACGGCCTCGAACATTTCCCACACAGTCGCGTGAGATGAACCAGCGATGTAGCTCGGTGCATGGTCTTCAAGATTTCGTGCGCTCGCGATCGCCTTCTTTCTTTTACGTAGCGTTTTGTTCTCCGGCGCCGACAAGGGTGGCGAATCGTACAAGTCCGCGATGACGTTGGCAATCGATTTCATTGTCGTGGCAACATCGTCATCGTCACTCTCCGGTTCTTGGAACAGCTCAATCAGCTCGTCGCTCTGCTCAGCTGTTGAAGGGGCCTGGGCACTGCTTTAGGTTCTTGATGCGCATCCGCAGTTGTTCTGGTGTTTTGTGCTTCACCTTTAGTCGTCGCGCAACTTCCTTCCACTGAATTCTTGCCACTCCGTCCGCTTCAAGCGCTCGCACCAACTGCACCACTCGACGGTCCTCATCGTCATAGAAATCCGCCATGTGGTCGTTTGTATGGGTTTGTGTATGCCTGATGCACGCCGCCGACGCGCGCCATCCGTCACCAGCGGTGTTCCCCAGCTATGACACATCCTCCTACGTTTTGTATGGTCGATTGCACATACTAACACCAAGAGGCTTTGGCATGTTCGTGTGACGTATGGCATTGCCCGCTCAGGCTGCCATGACTGAATATGCTGGCTAGCGTATGTGCACTTGACCATACTCCCGCCAACATGTTCCGTGACCGACTGGGAGCTTGGTCGCCCTGGCCGCCGCTCGTGTGTCCCACGCCATGAC
>NSDO01000391.1:13491-31019 GCA_002286825.1 Lagenidium giganteum
TCTAGATTGTGTAGAAGTGTTGCAGAGCTTGCGAATGCCTGCGCACATTAAACTTTGTCAATCACAATCCGATTTCCTCTGAACAACGCACCTGCTCCAGCTCATGAACGATGCACCAAGATATAGTGGTAAGATATAGTGCTGCATCGTTGATGAGCACATCCCAAAATGAATCGTATCGACAGTCCTTCTTCAGCCTTGTGCATTTTCAAGACTTGCATGCAGCATTTTCCGAGCTGAAGAAGACTATCATCGAGCATTGCAATGGACTAATTGGTGCATTGTGCAAGCTTGTCTCTTTCTATGCTGATCGATTGCCTCACCACCGTCCAACCGAAGTGGAATGCCTACGAGCATTTTATTCGAATAAACTTCTGGGTCTCAAGGGTCGTTGTTTTGGTACCGTCGATCGAACTCACCGTTCAGCTGAAACGAATGAGCTCTTTTTAAATGTGTCTTGGGAGAACGCATTCATTCGATTCGCCAAGTAGACCAGTCTTTATCCGACGTTTTGCAATCGTTCGCCAAAGCTGGGATTTTGAAGATTGACGCACAGAGATATTATGTTTTCTCATTTTGCGAACGGTTCTTCATGGATTGCTATATCCCAATTCGTACCTCCTCGACTCATCGTGAACTTGTGCTGAAAGCAATTCAAAGTACGTTGGCGACATCCCTCGCGTCATCCACGTCGAGTCCAGATCATTTTCCGAAAGAAACCACATTCCAGTATTTGTTACAGAATACAACTTTTGATTCTGACATTTGCTCCGAGTTGTCGAGATCGTTCGCTACAAGCACTACGGTGAAGGGAGAATTCGACTTTTTCGTGGATGGTGATCGTATGTGGGGCATCGAGTTAGAAAGAATTGGAGCCAGGTTTGGTAAGCACATGAGCCATTTTGGTCCAGAAGGTAAATACGCTGGTTTGCAATCGAGTGATTGCGTCATCCTGGATTTCCGCAAAGGTGTTGCAACTGTAAGTCAAGATCTTCGCAAAGCGACTGCATCCTTTTTCGTTGACGACGCAACAGGACAGACTCGTTTTGGTGAAGTAGTTGTCAAGTATGGGGATGATGGTGCCGTCACGTTACTTTTGCGGCCTAAACATGTCACCACACTAGGGTCGTTAGTTCCCCGCCTTCATCGATGTTTTTGATCTCCCTTGCCGCCGTCGTTCTAGGTGTTTTGGGTGATGCATAGTGGTGCAGAATTATTTGTCGTGTGTGGCATTCGTAATAGCAGTGCTGCAGTGCTCGCCACGAGATTATGACACTCCGTTCTTTTACCTTTTCTGATATTATGACACTCCGATATTTTTCCTTTTCTCCTTAAAGCGCAGTGTGACGAAGCTTCAGTATCCGCGATAGCATCGGGTTCACATCAGCGTGCGAGTGAGCAGCGCATGGTGCAGTTGCTTGCCCAAGCAACGAAGACACTAGGAGATCAAAGAATCATAATTGGCGAGATGGAGGCGAAGCTCACGGCAACAACTGAATTACTCTCAAAGATGCCGATATTGGCGGCCGCACAGCGAGTCTAAAAGAGAGCACGAATGCAGAACCAACCAAATCACAAACGTCGAAGGCGGCATCTGCTCTCGACAATGCCGTTGCCGAGACCAAACCACAGCTACAAGCAACCATCGTTTCCACTGCGACTCCTGAACAAATGGAGCATCTCAGATTGGACATGGAGCGAGTGATCGCAGCAGCTTGCGCAAACATCCATGATGCGCTTAGCACGCATACGAAGCAAGCAATCGTGCAGCTGATAAGAATTTGGAAGTCGCAGGTAGGAAGAATCAAGTCGTCAGATTAAGCGAGTCCTACAACGTACTTCTCTGCATCAGCAAGCTCAAACGCAAGCGCGAGCTGAGAAACAAGCACGAGAGATTCTGGAATGCATGCCGTAGACTTGTACATGAAATTGCTGGATTCATTGGTCGTCGATTGTAGCTGTCGAAAAACACTGCAATAGTGCATCTGGATCGATTTCCCCAGTTGATGACTCCAAGTCCATTGTAATGTTTGATGGCACATGCGTGAATGTCTGCCTTCATGCATTGGGTCACGTCCACAAACCGGCGGTCTGTTGAGGATTGCGCATGTTGACATTAGCAGGTGCAAATGCGCTTAACAGGACTTCGAGATAGTAATACAGTGTATCGTACAATTCAATATATTTTATCAGTGATTATTGTAGTGTCGACAAATGAATACAGTGCAGTGCAAAACAATGCGAACACCACAGATCTTCGCCGACAAGACTTCAAATTCCGATCCAATGCCACCAGTGCACAGATCTTGCTGCGGTGAACACAACGATGTACTTTTCGCTCCGGATGCCAACAACCTGTTCGACTGGATGTGGTGGGTCGTCCTTCCCCTTTGCAAGGTGGAAAACGACCTTACCCGCAAGCTCGTCAAAATGGGACCGACGACATCTGAAACACTCAAGCGCGCCATGCCGTGAGTTGCACCTCGTGTCGGCGACACCATTGCGTTGGAAATGGGATCGGCCTTCGGTTTGATGTTTGACTGCGAGCTCCTTGCACTTCCTCGCGGTGATAGTAGTGTACTCCAGTGGGCAAGAACGGCGCCTGCGACTCATTGGCATCCCCCTATGAAATACGGTTAAACGGCTGACGCACACATCGAGCATCTCGCCGCTATTCTTCGTCTCTACAACAAGGACCGGTCAATGGTCAAGTTTCTGGTCGACGATAACTGTTCTACAAACCTTGCAATAGCGACCAAGCTCACCACGCCGATTGTCGGCTGTGCAAACCATCGATTCAACCTGGCCGTGGTATTGTTCCTGTCCACATCCCAGCAGCACATCGACGTTGTCCAGCATCTAATGTCCATGCTACGCCTTCCAAATCACGCCGCTGAACTGGCTCGCCACAAGTCGCTCAGTGCTGTTCGAGCGAACGCGACGCGGTGGTCATCTATCTGTGAGATGCTCGACCGGTATGTGCGCATTCAGGATGCCATTTTGCGCGTTACAGCTGTTGAAGACTGTGTGCCGCGCGGAGCAACCCAAAGACGGATCACAAAGCTGCGTGATAAGCTTCAAGAGCTCAATAGTGTTTGTGTCAAGCTCCAGCATGTTGATTGCTCGCTCGGCGATGTTCGAGCACTCTTCGACGCGTGCATCATCAAATATCCAGTCATGGCGAAGTATTTGAGTCCGGGCGCCGAGATTGTGCATTCCCCGAGGTTTGAGAATGCCGTTGTGCGATTGACAACGGATGCCACCCTGTCGACGAGCGATAAGACACAGTTGGAGCCCTTTTTGGTTGCCAATGTCGTTGCCGCGGCTCTAGAGCGACGGGAAGATTTCGCGTCAAGCATTCTCCGCAAAGCGAAGAAACCACGCTTGCAACAAGAAGTATGTGCTCGGTATTCTGTGTTGGCCCGCCAAATGCCAGCGACGAGCAACCGATGCGAGCGTCTGTTTTCCGAGCGCAAGTACATCCTCAGTCCTCACGTTCATCGTTGTTGCCTGCAAACTTCGAGATACTTAAGTTTCTGAAAGCGAATCGTGATCTGTGTAGTGCCTCCACTTTGGTGGCTGAAGTCTCGGTATAATGCAACATCATGTTAGGTTGCTAATATCGATATATCTGTGAGTAAATTGTGGTACTTTCAGACGACCTTACCCCGACAGACCCACCCACTGCTCATTTACTGGTCCCTTCCCTCCGCCGTTTCTAACGCTTAAACCTGTCTGTGTGCGATGTTGCAAGAGGTTATTTGAGGTTGGTATGTTGCAGGAAGGTGCCCCACCAATACTTCACAATTAGTGCAATTTGTTTTTTTGTGAGGACTCGTATTGCACTAAGTGCTTATTGCGTATTCCTAAATTCTATTTTAAATTCTCGGAGCCCTGGTCCGAGCTGACCGCAGACACAAACGTCACGCTTAATCTCGGCTGATGATGCTAGGACAGCAAACAGAATCCGTGCAACGGTTTGCAGGTAAACGTATTCAAACGACTCGGCCTGACGCAACCAGAAATCAAGAATTGACTCCGTCTCGTTGTTCACCCGCCTCATTTTCTGGGAGTCATCCATCCACCTTTTGAATTCTTTCGCTGACCTTGTCTCGTTGGCGTGCGGATGAGGGGGATGACGACGTTCTGAGGTGAAAACCACTGAGAAGTCTGCCGAAAACGGGGTCGCTGCTTCATCCATATCTTCTCTCTCTGGCTGCTGCACGGGACGACAGACGCCAACAACGCACGAACCTTATCGTAAAATGTCTTCTTGACCAACTCAACCATTCGCTCAGTTGTCGCCTCATGTGAGACAGCTCGTGTCAAATTTGTTGCGCGAACAACCTTCTCCACAGTCGCGAGGTCTTTCAGGTCTGGATGGAGCACCAGTTGCATCTCAAAACTGAATGAATGGCCATCCATGTCATCGGCATCCGTATAGCTTGCAAGGAAACGATTGTCAAATGCATCTCGAAGCCGCACTCGTGTTTGCGCTGCCATTGCAGTCAAGTTTCCCTGTAAAATGTAGCTTTGTGGTTTGGGCGATTGAGCCGGCAGCTGCTGGCTCAGCTGCAGCAGGATTGATTGCGCTGTACCTTTTAGAACGCCCGTCCTCTACCTGGACACCTGGCCCAGATAACCGCTCGCTGCAAGGTGACCGGTGAAGACCCGAACTCTGTCCTAGTGAGCGTGAAGAGTTTATTCGACCACCAGCTTCTGTCCGTGATGTGCAAGTTCAAGTGGAAAGTGGACTTGGACGAGCTTACGAGCGCAGACCTGATGGCGAAGATCGAGGAAACGATCGCAAGCGTGACGAACGATACGATTCCAGATATCGATCGCTTTTTTGAGAAGGAATTGAAGATCGTTCTGCGCGAGACCAACGTCGAGGCGCGGATCATCAAGTACTTCCAGCGCAGCGAAGAAGTGATCCAAGTCAATGGACTGTCGTCTATTTTCGCCGACGCCGATGGGGTCAAGGAGAAGTGCAAGCTTTTGAAGCGCTCCTTGCAACCAGACGAACTTGGAGCGGAAGTGGATCTGCAGCGGTGCTTTGTCGCCAACCACACGAAGACGCGCGACGTTGCGCTCTTTAATCTTGTGCTGGCGAAAGCAAAGGATTCGGACATCCGCTTCCTCGCCAGCAAAGCTGCGGATCGCGGAAAGCGAGATGGTGGAAAGGACCACAAGAAAGGAAGGCCTGATAAACGAAAAGCGGACGATGACTCGACCAAGCGCGGCAATGGGAAAACGGGTTCCAAAACGCGTGAAGGGCGAGAATTCAAGAAAGGGAAAGGAGCAAGTAAAGGCCCGAAAAACGTCTGCTTGCACTGCGGAAAGGATCACTGGCTTTCAGAGTGTAAAGCCATTCCAGATAGCCACAAGGAAAAGATGTTGGCCGACCACCAAGCCAAGCGCGCAAAAACGCCTCGGAGCAAGCGCCTCAAGCCCGACGACGAGGCACATGAGCCATTGAAGGTGTGCTTGAGCTGCCCTACTATGCCGACAGTGGTTCCGATTGGAACATAATCTCTCGGACGCAGGTGCAGCGCCTGGCTGAGGTGTGCTCGCTTGTGAGGCCAGTGAAGCTATCGGAGCCCGTGGTGTCACGTGCAAAGGGCGGCCACCACTTGGAGTCTTGAGAAGCGGTCGATGTGTACCTGACAATACACACCGTAGCTGGTCCAGTCCGATGCCAAGACAAAAAGGGGTGCCTCATTGTGGAGAGCGATGAAGACGAGTTCGTCGTCTGTCGCAGTCTGCTCGAATACCTGGGAATCTCAGTCGAACGCCAGCTTGAAGAGCTCGCAGCTCGCCAGATAGACGACGACGATCCACTACGATAGACCCCACAACCTGAGCGGGCGACCGACATCGCTGAAGCCGTCGAGGCAATGATGGCTCAAGCCATCGAGAATGGTTTGCCACATGAAATGGAGACACGGTTACGGAGAATCTGCCTCAAGTACGACATCTGGAGAGTAGAGCTGTGGAACGACCCTCCCGCAGATATCGAGCCGCAAAACAATTCGATTAAAACCGAACACGAAGTCGTATAAGTGCAAGCCCAAGATGATATAGCCCAGCATAGTCGCAGTTCCTCGCCGATTTCAACAAGAAACTCGTGGAACGCCGCTGGGTCTATGAAAACAAGCAGTCCAGATGGGCATATCCAGCGGTACCGGTACGGACGCCCAAGACTGGCGAATTCCGGCAAACCAACGACTACCCAGGAGATCCTGTCCTACATGACGGACAAGGCAACCTACACACCGACTCGTGCACCCCAGGGATCGACGGATGCCGCACTGCACTTTCAAGCCACGATGGAAGGAGTGCTAAAACAGTTTTTGTACCAGAGCGTGTTGGTGTGGATGGACGATCTCTTCGTGTTCGCTGACAACCCCGAAGAACTGCTCACAGTGCTCGAGCGAATCTTCGCTACGCTGGACGCAAGAGGATTGAAGCTAAGCGTTAAGAAGAGTGACCTCTATCGACCAGAAGTCAAAACGGCGCGGTCGTATCGTCACAGCCGAAGGTGTCATGCACAACCCAGCCCGGATTGCAGGTCTACAGAGTATCCCATACCCCAAAACGGCCGCAGACCTCCCGCAATTCGTCTACGCAACCAACTGGATGCGCGAAGGGCTTGTCGACTACGCTCGCGTTGTCGACCCGCTCCAGCAACGTCTGGACAAAGAGCTCACCGGATTGAAACGGACGAAGAACGCCGCCGCCGGGATTCGCGTCTGCCTAACGGCGCCCGAGTTACGGGTGATCGACGACGTCAACGCGCTCCTCGCACGCTCTGCTTCGCTGACCTACCGTGACCCTGAAGCTCAGATCTGTCTGCTGACCGACGCCTCCGACGCCGGCTGGGGCCTGGTGGCTTCCCAAGTCTGCCACTGGCGCCACGACACCCCGATCCAGGAGCAAGCACATCAGCTGCTCTACTGCGTGGGTGGTACGTTCTGGGGCTCTGCGTTGAACTGGAGCGTGATCGAGAAAGAAGCTTCCCCGCTCCGTGCCACTCAGAAAGCGCACATCCCGCCCAGACGCGCCGTGCGGTCGAAAGAGAAGCTACTCACCGTGGATGAGTGGATTTGGATCCCACTGGAAGTAACCGACCTGATCTGCCGAATAATGGTCATTGCACACTGCGGTAGCGAAGGACACCGAGGCATGCACGTGATGAAGAATCACCTGCGCCGGGTCTTCTACATCCAAGGCGTCGATGCCATGGTAGAAGACGTTTGTCGAAGCTGCTCGCTATGCCTGCATGTGAAGGGCGGCAAGATCATTCCTAGGTCACGCGATGACACATACCGATGCGCTGAGAGGAATCAAGCCCTCCACTGGGACTTCATGTCCCTCGGAGAGTCGTTTGGTCCAGACAGATACCTCCTGGTTTTAAAAAACAAGCGACACACTTCGTCAAGCTAGTGGTCTGCGATTCACCAACTGCGGAGGTTGCCGCAGAAGCTATCCTAGACTGGCATAGCCGCTATGAAACTCCAACGTTGTGGATCCGCGACAGTGGATCGCACTTGAAGAACAAGGTGATCCAAGAACTGTCTCGAAGATTGAAGACCCGACAGGAGTTCGTTCTCGCCTACTGCTCGTGGAAGAATGGTACAGCTGAGCGAGTCAACAGGGACATCGTCCAAGTCATGGAAGCTATTTGGACTCCAAGATTAGCAAGCATGACTGCCATACTTGGTGCCACTCGTGCAAGCTAACTTGAACCACTCACCAATGCCATCATTGGCTGACACGGCGCCGATAAAAATGTTCACTGGGTTGCCGATGCCGTCTCCGTTAAAAACAATCATGCTGCCTGGTCAAGTGGAGAAGCTTGTTACTGCTACAGACGCGAACGACGACGTTGAGAGAGTCCTCGTCGCTCTGCGCAATTCGATTCAGAATCTGCACAAGGCCGCACAAGCCGAGAAAGCCAAGCAGAGAGCCTACAAACAGCGGAGCGCCAAGCACGAGCAAGCGGTGGAGTTTACAGTTGGCGACTACGTGTTGCACTCACGCGTAGACGAAGTTCGACACCCACACAAGCTGGAGATGACGTGGGTTGGTTCCTATATAGTCATCAAACCAGAAGAATACTACTTCGTCGTCGAACATCTCATCTCAAAGGAGCAGACAGACGTGCTCCCCTCACGGCTGAAGTTCTACACCAACTCTTCGCTACTAATGACTGAAGAGCTAGTGGATCACGTCGCTGCACAGGGAACCAAACTCGGAATAGAAGCTATCGTGGATCGTCGTGTCAACGGAGACACTTAGCAACACGAAGTCAAGGTCAAATGGCAAGGTCTCGAGACAGTCGAAGACTCGTGGGAGCTACTGAAGTGTGTGCTGCAAGACGTCTCGAAACTAGTCGAAGAATATGCATCGAAGGGCACTGACAATGGGTTTATTGAGACGGTTACCAAGGGATAACTCGTCTACCAGCTTACCACGCTTCTCACAACGCTTCTGAGACTTCGTCCTGGGTTTACCACGTATATGAAAGTCGGGATCCAAGGCGAGCCGTATTGGTTCCGCCAGCCATACACGGGATGGACCTCTGGCGGGGCCGGCAGTGTTGGTTTTCTTACCAGCGTTAAGGCGCGGTGCTTGCAACGATGATGATGGCAGCGATGTAGCAGCGGCAAGCAGCGTCGATCGTTCGCCAGACGCAGGAGGCGAAGTTGGTGGCGACGAGGAGCGCTCATCAGTAGCAGAGGATACTGTGGGTGACGACAGCAGGCTACCAGGAGCAGAAGATGGCACTGTTGATGACGTTGATCGTTCACCAGAAGCATGGGGTTGTGTTGGCACAGGTGCCAATCGCTCAACAGGAGCCGGAGGTGCCAATGACACTACAGCGGAAGTGTTAGCGACCGGCGCATGGGGTTGCCGCATGCGCGCAGCCCTTGCACGTGTCATCGAGCCGACGGAAGGACCCATTTGACGTCTGCAAGGCCAGCCAAGAGGCTAGGACAAGCACCACTCAAGCGAATCGACCCGGCGGTCGACTCAACTGCACCAGACGGGAGCGGCGGCGGGCGCGGTTGGTGTGGCGCGCAGCGACGGCAGTTCATCCCCGTCCTCTACCTGGACACCTGGCGGTGGATGGAGGACGAGGCAGGTGGTAGCGAGTTAAATAGTTTTGTATTGTCTTCTTAGAATACAACCAAGATCCTTAGCGGGAGGTCCAGCCCCAAGCAACTGTTCTTTGAGTCAGCTCAAAGTATACTTTCACTGTCGCGGAGTTGATCAGGGGCTGGCTGATCTCCAGTGTGGTCAGGCGGACTTTGTAGACTGTCAGCAACGTATCAATTTGCGTGCACGATTCCCCTTGCGCCTGACGGTTAACCACAGTGTTTGGGCCGACAGAGACAATAGTTGCTCCAAGTTGCTCTTGTGGTCTTGAAGGGGGAATGATTTGGGCGGGACTTGACAACCGTTCGTTGTACCAACCCAAGAAAATCTCCCGAATACGCCGAATAACCGCTGTCAACCCATAAAGCGATGAGCTCGATAGTCAACCAATGCGGTGCTGTGGTCCGTTGACATCCTTGCTTGGTTTCTCGCGCTCCACTTGTGGCTATGAGGTTGGGCCCACGAGTACCCTGTCACGTGCCTCTACCGTCGATTTCCAGTCGATCAAGATACTGCCTGTTTAGCCGCGCTCGAGTTCGCTGCGTGTTGATCGACGCGAATATCGTGTGTGTGACTTGCCGCGGGCTTGGCCGTCCCAATGTCGAACATTCTCGCCTCGAACACTCCCACGCCGTTATCTTCCCGCGTCGCAATGGTTCGGGACTGGTCCTTGTGCGTTTGCTTATCGTTCACCTCGTGTTCGCCTCGACCAGTTGTCGATCAAGATCGCCAGGCCGCCGAGATGGAGTGCCAAACTGCTTACTTTGAGCTGGTTACTGCGCTCAACTCATTGTTGCCGACCACCAGGACGTGCTCGCGCTGCACACTCGTGCGGACGCGTTGGCCTACGCGATCATCTAGCTCAGCAGCTCGACCGAGATCTTCAGGGCAAGTGCGCGTGCGTGTGTGGGCTCCTGGCTGCGCCGTTCTCTTCCGATTGTTCTTCTGGATCCTTGCGGCCCGATGTGAATCCTGGGTGCAGAAGGGCCCCGGGAAACCCTTCCCCCATCCGATGGTGGGGACCACCGCGGGCGCACATGAGGTTGATGATGGCTCCTCATAAGGGGACCGAAGAGCAAGGTAAGCGAACTCCAGCATGCAGTGTTCACGCTTTGTTGGTGGCGGTGTAAGCTTCGCTTTGTGAAGGCATGGAAGCCAGCGCCGTGTTGTTATTTTTGCCAGGTAAAATGCGATTGTGGGTCCGGAGGAGCCCAAGATGAAGGAGGCGCAGATTGCGGCGAATGCAAGCGTTGAAGGCCGTATG
Organism: Lagenidium giganteum; assembly: GCA_002286825.1. Classification (NCBI taxonomy): domain Eukaryota; phylum Oomycota; class Peronosporomycetes; order Pythiales; family Pythiaceae; genus Lagenidium; species Lagenidium giganteum. Next base: position 23,918 of record NSDO01000391.1, read on the forward strand.
AATGCGCCGCGAAGGCAAGCGTGAGGGACGCTTGACACGTCAATATGTATCTGATGCCTTGACCCTGCTCTGATTGTTCTGCGTGTGGCTCTTGTGACGTGTGAAGCCTGATGTAGTAAATGTGGAAATGGACGATTGCACATGTCATGGAGGATGATTGCACACAATATTGAGGATGATTATCCACTTTTCTCTGGTGGAAGAACGCTGTTTCTGCTTGCGACATCGTCCTGCAATCATCACCTCAGTCACCGCGATTGCCCACCAAACTGGGTGCGAACCCAGTTAATGCCTGGGTACCAACCCGGTGCCAGGCGCGTGGGCTCGCACCCAGTTATTGCCAGGCCCGGTTGGATTCGATGACACGATCGCCCGAACACTGCCGAACTGGAACATTGTGCGTGCTTGCCAACGTGCTCGCAGGCATTCTCGATGACTTGTCATCAATGGCGTTGCTTAGGCGACATCCTTTCCCGATAGCCTGCCGTGCTGGTGTTCACCATGCAATTACCATGTTTCCACTTTTCCTCACACTCTTCGTCACATTCGCGACCTCTCCATCATCACCACCACCGTCCATATCACGACCACTGCCCACACTCACACACACGCATCATTCAACTCCTCCATTGATCCGACGATGACCGTGAGCTAATACTGGTACAACAGAGTGAATTGTAGTCTCGGTGACTGTCCAGACTGGAACGCTTCTTCCTGCGGCCGATCGGAGCCGAACCATGTTCGGGGTTAGCTGAACACCGGTCGTTTTGAGCCGAACCTTTGTTCTGGTGCCCCATCGGAGCCTGAGTGTGGCTGATCTGAGCCGAACACTTGCTGATCGGAGCTGAACACTCGTTCGGGTAACTGATCAGAGCCGAACGTTGATCGATCAGAACCAAACACGGGTTGACTCGAGCCGAACTTTGGGGCCGCCTGAAGCAGCATTCGATTCGCTCACCAAGGCTTCAAAACGACTTGTCGAGTTGTTGTAGTCGGTCGGAAGCCTTGTGCAATTCAGATCCGCATCATCCACCCAGGTTGGTCGGCCGCCGACGGTCCACTTCACTAGATACTGGCGAACAGACTTTTGCCCTCTCGTGCCACCCGCTTGACTCGGTCGTCGAGGATTGCTCTGACTTCCCACTCATCGTTGCCATGGTCGGGGGCCCAACCGTCTTCACGTAGAAGGGCTTCGTCGAAGTCGAAGCGTGTTGCATCAGGATCCGTCAGTTCGACAGTTGGCCAATCCCTTGACTCCCAACATCGCTTCAGCCTCGAGCTACGCACGCTCGGAAAGAACTTGTAATCCGTGCCATCATATACACCCATGACGCTCGTCATCTTGGTCTGGCACCATAGTAGCGATGGTTGAACGCTGTTCCCAACCGAACGGCAGGTTGCATGGCGTGTCCCCACGCACGCAATCTACGGCTTTGTTCAGCGCGGCAACCGTTCGGCGCCCTCATTCCAATCTTTCTGTCCGCGGTCCTTCACGTACAGCTTGATCGCCCTTGAGATGGGCTGGACCATGTGTTCCGTGATGCCGCTAGCCTGCGGGCGGTAGGCCAGTGGTGCACGAGAACGTAAGCCGATCAGCCTGTTGAGCGCGCAGAAGACCGTGGACATGAACCCTGGCTCTCGATCGTAGCGAATCACCTCGCTGGCGGAAGACATATCCTTCGTAGGCTTCAGCGATCGTCGGTGCACTACGGGAGCTCGTCGCCTTGGTGATCACATTGCATGTATGCTGGTCAATCCACACCAGCAACTCGTGCTGTCTGCATGTGATGGGGGCAATGAGGAAATGCGGTGCATTCCGAGCACCTGAAACGACCGCGTTCGCGTGGTTGGCAGTCAACGCAACCGGACACGAAGTCGTGCACGGATCGATACTGCCCCCGGCTACAAGCACCACTCTCGAACCCTCGCGTACGAAACCCTGATGCGCTCCTTGGAGACTCGTATGATAGTGCTGAAGCACTTCATCATACAGCGTGCTTGGTACCACCAGACGGAGCGAGACAGTGCTGCCCCTCGGGTGACTAAGGCTACTCCAACTGACATAGTATAGTACACAGTACGTGATCGTCTACTTCAAACACCAACGACTGCGTGGCGGCCTGCAAAGCCTCCTCAGCCGTCAGCACCTGCAGGTTACCGGCGATGAACTGCTTGATTGTATACATCCAGCGTTACTCATCCTGTGTCTTGGCCATTCGTCCATTCCGCAGGTCCTGCGGTGGCTGATCGGTCTTCTCTGCGGCTGATCCCGGCTTATCCGCAGCACGGTCGGCTGGTTTACGACCCGCGCGGCCACGATCCGACGCTGATCCGACCGATTCCTTACCGGCCCACGCGGGAGTCAGTTGTCTACGAAACTGGACGGCGTTGACCGACGCTGTTGTTTGTTCAACTTCAACCGAGACGAGCTCACACGCACCATTCATCGCTGCAACGATTCAAATGCTTCAGCTGATGCAACCTCAGCTTGTCTCGATGCAATACACTGTCCCGTGATGTGACCGGCGGCGGCAATGAAAGCGCTTCCCCTGGATCAACGCGATCCACTTGAACCGATCAAGCCGCTGGCCCGCTCTTGCCAGCAAGCCTTGCAGTCGATGTCTCCGCGCATCTGCTGAATCACCAGCCGTGAGTCACCGATCAGGTTCCGTCGATCGATACCTCGCTCGAGCACCATTTTGTTTGCGTTGACTGCACCGAGGTATTCGGCCTCGTTCACCGTTCCACACGCGTGCAGAAACGACGCTGCGTGATCACTTCCCACTGAGGGAGCTTCCACAGCACCGCTCCGCTTGCGCTGAACCCTTGCTTGATCTTCGCAGATCCGGCGAATGTCGCCACAATGGCATCCGGTGGAGCCTCATCACCGGGCCATGTGCTAATTACCTGCGGACGAACCTTGCGTGAGTTCTCGTCGACTTTGTGCGGCCGAACCCGTTCGAGCTCTGCATCGCGCTGCTCGCGTGGGGTCGAGGCGGCTGCGACCAACCCTGCGATGTCACCGTCACTTCCGGTGGCCTTCGTAAACGTCAGCGGCCACCCGGACAACATCGCCGCCCACTGGTGTAGACGACCCTACAGCCATCTTGCACGCATCAGCCACGCCACGTCGAGTGTTGTGCGATCACCTGGATGCGTCGACCAGCGAGCATACTGTAGTACTCGAACAGGACATGCAGCAGCACCATAACCTCTCTCTCCATGGAGCTGTAATAGCTCTCGGCGTCCCTCAGCACTCGATAAATGTGCCGAACCGGCAACAACTTCCGTTCGTGTTCTTGTAGGATCACCGCAGCAATTGCCCACGCGTTCTCAGACACACTGATAACGACTGGTTTGGCCGGATCGAAGTGACGCAACACTGGCGCTGACGCCATCCGACGCTTGAGCTGGTCGAACGCGTGCCATGCAGGCTTCCACCACGGATCATCGGGCGAACGCTTGGCAAAGTCCTCATTCGTCACCTCGTAGAGTGCCGCGGCGAGCATTGCAAAGTCGGCGATGAACTTCGAGAAGTAGTTCAACGAACCCATAAATGACTAGATACCCTTCATCGACTTGGGAAACTCCAAGTTCGCGATCGCAGCCGCCTTCTTCGGGTTCACTTCGAGGCCATCGACGCTTACGATGTGGCCGAGGTAGTCAACCGATCGCATAGCACTGAGATGGAGATGTTTCATCGGTCACAGGTCTTCAACAGTGCTTCAAGCTTCTCACACGCTTCCTCCCATGTAGTGCTGCCAATCAGAAAGTCGTCGACGAATGATCAGTGGCCGATCGCACTCGGCTCGGCCATTGGAGCTGGCCCACCACCTCAGAACACGTCACTCGCCTGATCTTGGCCGTCTCGGATCCGCAGTATACCATACAGAGCGTTTGTCGAGGAGGCGTTGGTAGATCCGTGGCTCGTCTTTCAAGCCAAATGGCATTCGCGTCCACTCATACAAACCCAACGGCGTGAAAAAGCGCTGATCTCCTTCGCTCTGGGGGTCGACACCACCAAGAAGCCTGACGCCGAGTCAAGGGAGAAAAACCACAACACCTTGTCGAGATCTTCCAAGAGGTCGTTGGCGAGTGGCATGGGGTAGATCATGAGCTACGTAAGTGCATTGAGTAGACTATAGTCAATGCACAGGCAAATGTCACCGTTCTTCTTCTGCACCTTGACGATGGGCAAAGCCCACGGCGACCGGACACCTCAATAATTCCCGCATTCAGCAGCCCTTTTGATCAGTACCCACACCCTTCGAGTTCACTCGCCAACTTCCCGCAACGCTGGGTCACTGGCTTGACACCGTTGACATCAATGTCACAGATGGCACCCCTTGCCAATCAGCAGGTGTTTTCAACTCCAGATGAGGTTGGTCATGCGATCGATCTCCTCCTTGGTATTCAACGCGGAGGCTCCGACCTGGAGATCAATGATCGCCAAATCCCTTCCTCCTTCTTCACCATCTCGGGTACCAGCACGTGATCTGCCGGCAGCGTCCAACGGATCGCCAGTGACCACAGTCGGCTGATCGTCATTCGCATCCTCCATCGCAAGCTTGTTAGCGGTATCGGGCGGCTGCTGGGGTGGCTGTTTGCCTCGAGAACCAGCTGAGGCATCACTGACGACAGCCGATCCCACCTCATTGATGGTCTGAGGCAGGTATTCCGCGACTGTGAGCGTACTTACCACGAGGCAGGTATTCCGCGACTGTGAGCGTACTCACCACCCTTGGAGGACGGTTGGCGTCCACCACCGGCTCATCATCGATACTTGTTGTCTCGCTGATTGCTTCCACCGCTGTTGCGTCGGTCGGTCGCTTCAAGATGTTGGTCGGTGTCGTGTACACGGGCTTCTCGACAGCCGGACCTTGGTATGCGGCTTCTGCATCTGCTCGAGCACGCCACAACTCCAACACGGGGTCGTTTAGCGCCTCCGTGGCAAGGGTCTGCCACTTCTGGTACATGTTCGACCCCATTGAGACAAAAGCAACGTTCCTGAGGATGAAATCAGGATGCGACCAGACAGGTGTCAGGCTGCAAGTGAAGCTCCTTGTTGGTGAGGTTGATCACCCGAATCACATACGGCTTCCTGCTGGCGTTGAGGCGAACGTAGACACCCATGCACTACCGCGACTGAGCCACAGCTTTTCTACCTCCGAAATCATGATGCTTCATTTCGCAGTGTTCGCCTAGTGGCACTCACAGGTAATTGCCGATCGCGTTCGGTCATTGAACATCTACCGGCGCGTCTCAAACCTCACACGGACCTCGTCCGGCTGGCAAGCAGACCCATCGTTCCGTTCCAGCCGGATTCCAGTTGGAATCATAAAATCCATCTTCAAGGATGAGGTCCTGCTCACGCAGCAGACCCACCCAAGCATGGAACGCGTACACGAGCTCACCTTCGAGGGTAATCTTCAGCTTGGCCCGTCGTTCCGTCTTGAACGATGCTCCTCCAACACCAACACATCGCAACCGCTATGATGTGTCGACTTCGGCCGTTACCTCACACGCGTAGGCGACACTTCTGCTCCAGAGTCCAGCGGGACCCTGGCCTTGCCGTCGTTTACTATGGCTGGAACCATCGTCTGCCGGCCTGTTCCGCCATGACCTTGATGACGTTTCCAATACCCACGACGTTCACCGGGGGTGAAGTGTCGGTTGCTGGATTGTCGGAGTTCGGCTGAATTCGTCTTGTTGGAGATAATTGAAGTTGTTCACAAGCATTGTATTTCCTAATTGGTTATGGCCAAACGTGCCGCTACCCTGGCCGCTGGCTATATATGTAAAGTCATGTATGGGGACTCGCTCGGCGCGTCCCAACCCCCATGGGTTGGCAAGCGAGTCCGTTTAACTCACCCAGCGCCGAGCTAATCGCCGATTTTCCACGATAAGCATTTTCTATTGCTACTATGGGAGCCTCGGAATTAACCTTACTGCGGGTCAGCCAATCAAATTCGTATGTGATGGCTTGAATCCTAACCACGATTCTCAATGATAAGTGAGATCAGCCCTCTGATTGGCTAAGTCTAATCACGAATTGCTTGGTCGGTGATCACTAATTCGTGGCTGGAGCAGTTGTCAAGAAACAACGGGAGTGCTTGCAATGCACTTGGCGCCATTGTTGTGGGAACACGGCCAGTCAATTCCAATTCCGTTACCCCGCAGGAAGGAAGCAACAAACCACGAAGCAAACATGACCGAAGAGTATGTCGTTGAGCGTATTGTTGGCGTGAAGAGAGTGAAGCAAGGAAGGAAGCGCCACTGCACCAAGTACCAAGTGAAGTGGGAGGGCTATGATGAGCTGACTTGGGAGCCCGCTTCCAATCTCACGAACTGCCAGTCGAAGATCGACGAGTTCCTGGCGCAACAAGCTCGCGTGAAGACATCACGGGCACCATGCCCGGTCACTGAGTCATTGTGGCGCCGCATTGCCATCGAAACCAATCGCTACGAGCGTCAGACAAGAGAAGAACGAACGCGCCAACCTCGAGGACGTATTTTTCGGACATATTCAAGCGCTGTCGCCGCGGAAAAGTTTGCGGAAGCCCAGCGCAAGCTGGCCATGTTCGAGGAAGTACTTCCTCGTAGTTGCGCGACCGACGATGTCGTCCGGAAGCCAGGTAAGCCACTGTGTCGGCATACAGGTCGCTCAACCATTGACCATAACGGTTGAGCGATCTGTATGCCGACCCAACAAGGACGCGATGGAATGTTTGCAAGCGTTATTTGTTGGGAAAAGATTACATGCCTGATGACACAGTGAATCCGAAGCACACACGAAGGGAACCACATGACCTGCGTTCAGATCTGGCACCAACTTTGGCAGAATGGCACCAAGCGCGATGACGACGGCCGGAAGATTCGAATGCGAGGGGCCAATGCCAAGGGCAGATCCGAGTCCGTGGTAGCGTCGTTTGTTAGTTTGCTTACAGGCGCATCGTCCAGTGCTTCCACGCAGTACTAAACCAACACGCAACTTCCTCTATTCACTCCATCACACGGTTGTTCATCTTTGATTTTGTATTGGCCACACGACCGGCGGCCAGGTCAGCCACGCTCACAGTCGGTCACAGAACATGTTGGCTGG